>LZPO01107983.1:0-18563 GCA_001675575.1 Neotoma lepida | reverse complement strand
TACTATGTAGCCCAGGTTGACCCCACACTTGCTATAAGTAGCTCTGGCTGGCCTGGAACTTGCGATCATCACCTGGCTTCAGCCTCATTACAATTACATTACAAGAGCAGAATTACAATTATTAGCTACCATGTGGCTAATTATTTTTTTAATTAGTCAAGGATTTACTACCCGGATGTCTTCTTTATAAATGTTTCCGAGTCTCTCCTATTTAAACATTATTTTACCTATTATTATTTGAGGGGGAGCACACATGTGCTGTGTCGTGTGTGTGTAGGTCCAAGGACAGCTTTCAGGAGTCGGTTCTCTCCTTCTGCCTTGTTGAGGGAGGGTCTCTCATTTCTGCCATTCTGATAGTCCAGGCGNGCTGCCCTGTAAGCTTCCCTGTCTCTATTCCCCTTAGGGCTATTATAAGTGTTTTGGGGTTACAGATGCAAGCCACTCCACATGGCTTTTTGTGGGCTCTGGGGATCAAGTGCAGGTTGTCAGGGTTGAGAAGTGCTTGTGCCTGCTCAGACTGGCTCTTGGGGTAGATTCTAGGGCTCTGTATCGAGACCTAGGTCCCGTGAAGCCTCGAAACCTCGAAGATAAAGAACATGTTGGAGCTATGGGCAGTACTGATCATTTCAGGGCAGTGATTTATGTCCCCACCCCTTTTGGCAGGGCAGGGAAGAAGGGAGATAAAAGTGGAGTAAGATAAGAAGGGCCATGAATGAAGTAGCCCTGGGTGGAGACAGTGCATCCTTACTCTGCCCTTGGCTTGAGTGCCCTGCTGAATCTCAGGCTTTCTTCAGGCTGAATCTCACTCTGGAAACAAGGACAAATGACAGGGAGGCAGAAGACCTTCCAGCATGGCATACAGTGGTCCTGTGAATCTAACACCGAATTCTGTGCATACGAGTGCATAAGAGACTGTCCTTTCCCCAGTGTGTTCCTGATGTTCTTGTGAATGATAGCTGACAGCACATTAGAAACCCCTGTCACAAATGCCACCTCCTGAGGCCTATCAGTAAGCTTCATACACACTGGCATCAGTCTCAAGCATTTCCTAATATTCTGTCTCTGTCCCCAAATGTGAGCTGAAATGACCCTTCCAATAAAAAGACACAAGAGCTGGCTCAATGGTAGAGCCCTTGACTAGTAATGTGCAGAGCTCTTGGTTTAGCTTCTGTCGATGCAAAATAAAAACAAGAAGAAAACCCCAGAGATAGAACATCACTTCTAATCCTAACATGTTCCTCTGAGTCTCTTCTACAGATCTTCCAAACATGTGTTGTAAATATAGAAAAACAGGTCTCTCTCTCTCTCTCTCTTTCTCTCTCTCTCTCTCTCCTCTCTCAGAGGAACCCACAGAGCTTTTAGCCTAAAGAGTGATAAAAGGGGACCTAGGAAGAGGGGTAGAGTGCTTGCCTTGCACGCATGAGTCCTGAGTTTGATCTCCAGACACCATGTACAGGAAGCTGGGCATTGTGCACGTGCTTGTAATTCCAGAACTGTGGAGGCAGAGACAGGCAGATCCCTTGCAGCCAGCTCCAGGCCAGTGAGAGNCTCTGTCTCACAAAGGGGGAAAGATGGGTCTGTGAGATAGTGCAGCAGCTAAAAGCACTCCCTTCTCTTCCAGAGGACTCGTTAGACCCCCAGCAGCCACACCCGGCAGCTCACAGCCTCCTGTAATTCCAGCTGCAGAAGACGCAGTCCTTCTTCTGGACTCCTTAGGCCCCCACCACATGAGGCATTCATGCACCGCCCCTCCACATAGACACGTTTTTAAGGAAGAGAAAAAGGTACATGGTGCCTGAGTAACAACACTCGAGGTTGTCCTCTGACCTCTACATGCCCGTGCATACATATCCACGTGCACACAGCACACCCAGGGTACATATTAGAACAAAATCAGGAAAACTTGAATAAGAGAATAAATAAAACCAAAAAGCCTTTCCCATTGAGACAGAGCATAGAAAGAAGGGGTGGGGAGTGGGCAGCCTGACCGTTGTGTGCTGGTGATGAAGAAGGTGATTGTTTGGGTCCATGACAGCTCCTATGGCTCTGACTGCTATGGGGAACTTTTAAGGCCCTTTTAACCCCGAGACTCTGATTCTAGGTTCATTTATTTCCTTACTGGCACAATCTTTGCCTTTCTCAGCTCTTCTACAACCAATATTCCNGAGCCCTCAAGAGGTGCTGACCCAAGCAGATGCCGTGGAAATGTTTGTTACAATGAGATGCACTATCTTGGTCCCTTTATCTGTTGAGAATTACCAAGATGACTTCTCTCTTCACAGTCAGAAAGCTCCCTGTGTTGGTCTTCAGTCCCTTAAAGAGCAGGTGGCACCCCTGTCTCTTCGTCTTTCCCCATCACGTTTCTTGCCCTTTATTCTTCTTTTTCTTATATGGTCGTTTTCAAAACATGGGCTGGGTGTTTATGCTATCCCGGGCACTGTGCTGCAGGGAACTAACCACAGAGACTGCTCTTGGTCCAGCACTGTACTTGGCACCCATGGTGACTGGGCTGCCCAATCACACCTCCCACTGTTTTCTTTTGTCATCTATAGGTTTTTAAATTTGATACCATCTCGGAGAAAACATCCGATCAGATCCACTTCTTCTTTGCCAAACTGAACTGCCGTCTCTANCGAAAAGCCAACAAGTCCTCCAACTTGGTAGCGGCCAACCGCTTGTTTGGAGATAAATCCCTTACCTTCAATGAGACCTACCAGGACATTAGTGAGGTTGTCTATGGAGCCAAGCTCAAGCCCCTCGATTTCAAGGTGAGTCATAGATGTCAGAGTCCTCTCCACTCATCCTGAGAAGGGAGAGAAACAGGATCCAAATTAACANTACTGTGCTTGCCACTGGTTGGTGGAGGTGGAGGACAACTCAAAACCTTTGGCACACTAACCCTTTCTTAAGACTTCAGAAAGCAATGGTACTCATGNCTTCTGCTATAGAGGGGACTACGAAGAAGTTGTANAAGGTATTACTTTTTTATTTCATCTACCAAGCTCAAATATGTTGTGGTCAAATACAATGGGTGCAGGATATGTGTTACACGTTCCCTTGGAGATTCATGAAGTACACAAGCCTATAAAGTGTTTTGAGGAAGTAATACAGCAAAGAAATACCTCGACTTCTTAGTGANTGTTNTATTNCTATGAAGAGATACCATGACCAAGGTGACTCTTATAAAAGAAAGCATTTAATTGGGGGCTTGCTTACAGTTTCAGAGGGTTTAGTCCATTTATATCATGGTGGGAAGCATGGCAGCAGACAGGCAGGCATGGGCCTGGTTCCCAAGCAGGGAGAGAGACACTGGGGCTGGCATGGGCCTTTGAAACCTCAAAGCTGACTTCCAGGTATACATTCCCTCAATCAAGGACACACCTAATCCTTTTCAAAAATCCTTAATCAGCTGGGAACTAAGCAGGCAAAGAACAGCCTACGGGGGCTGTTTTCATTCAAACCACCACAGTTTCATTCAGGCAGCATTTTCTTTCACCATGGAGCCCTGGCTGTCCTAGAACTCACTCTGTAGACCAGATTGGCCTTGAACTTACAGAGATCCGCCTGCCTCTGCCTGAGTACTGGGATTAAAGGTGTGTGCCACTGCCACATCTTCAAAACTCCTTTGACTACAGGGCACTTGTCCTTCCCACCTTACCGTGCCCTCATGCATTAGTTCCCGCAGACCATGTTTGGATATAATGCTTCTGTGAGTTTAGGTTTTCCAGAATCAGAAGATAATGCTATACCTTCTGTCCTTCAGACTGTATTCCTCTTTCCTGGTCNTTTGCCTCCTCTTTCTTTTTCTTCTTATAACATTTATTGGTGGGCTGGTCCCTGGGTTTGACCACTGGCACGACCAAATATAACTATATGAAAATATCAGTGATAGTGTATCAGATGTGTGAGGTTTCCTGAGTGCGGGTTAAAGTGATGGCTTCTAAACCCAGCACTGGAAAAGAGCAGAGAAATGAGGAACCAAATACAGTCTGCAGGGGGAAACTGAAATTCAAGGCTAACTGAGTTGCACAGTTGATAGGGTTATTTCTTGTTTTTCTTTAGGAAAATCCAGAGCAATCCAGACTGACCATCAACAACTGGGTAGCTAATAAGACTGAAGGCCGCATCAAAGATGTCATCCCCCAGGGAGCCATCGATGAGCTCACAGCCCTGGTGCTGGTTAACACCATTTACTTCAAGGTACTCTACTGGTCCTGGACAGACTCCAGGGACTTCCCCTCACTATTAAGCTCACCCTCACCCACATCTTTGGACATGTGTAGTCAGATCCCTCCTGAGAAATGGTCCATGCATGGTCTAGGCAACCATATAAATTTTCGAAGANCCCAGAGGTCCAGGGCCCTAGTAATGTCCCCAGGCTGGGGCAGAACATGTGAACTTACAGCCAACCCACCAATGTTCAAGGTGTGAATGGTGACAAACGTTTGCACTTGGGNGATGATTTCTGCCATCCAATTAATATTTTCTTTTATTTTTTTAAATTTTGAGACAGAGTATTATGTAGCTCTGGCTGTCTTGGAACTTGCTAAGTAGACCAGGCCGGCCTCCAGAGATCCACTTGCCTCTGTCTCCTGAGTGCTGGGATTAAAGGCGTGTGCTATCACGCTAANCTCAGTTAATGTTTTTAAAATCTCAAACAAAATGATTTTACTGATGGATTTCTCCACTGCCTAGAGCAACTTCTATAGTATATAGCTTCTTGGGGTTCCGAAGCTCCGGGTGCTGGGCTCACCTCAGACTAAGAAGGGGCCTGTGATGTGACCATGTAAATGGCTTGTTTTCCTCANAGTCCAGGGCTCTAAGGACTGCTCCAATTTGATTACATTGAGAAGGAGGAGAGGACAGTGGGAACAAACACCATGGACACTCTGGAGGAGCAGCCCTGCAGAGCACCTGGAATTGTGACATATGTATTTNATCCTTAGACGTGCCTTGTTTNCATTCCTCCTTGCTCTCTGTGGCCCAGTGACTTAGCCAGTCACTGCTAGTGTCAATCACTCTGTCTNTTGGAGCTTCCCTCTCCTTCAGAGCAGCAGACTGCATTTCCACTGCNTGTTATCCTTTACAGTTTACAGAACAACTTGCTATTTATTAGCACTCTTGATCCTCATGTCACTGCAAGTGAGACCTTGGGCCATTTATGCAGGATGATTTCTTTGTTGTAAATCTTGACTCCTTGTTTGTAAGTATACAAATTCTTGGGAGTAGTTAGGAAGTTACTGGGGACTTTCCTATGGCCTGATTTCTGTATCTATAAAATGGTAATGAGGATCCACCTACTTTATAGGATTACCAAAGGGACAGAGTAGGTGAANACATGGGAAATGCTCAGTGAGGTATTTGCACATCCTTAGAGTANACAGTTAACGTTCTAAAGTCATTGGCTCTCTTCAATGCCTAACTGGCTGGTGAGAAACCACCACTCAAAAGAGTTAAATAATTGATCACAAGAGCAAAAAGCCAGAAAATGATAAAGGATGGTGCAGGGAGCCAGCCAGGACGTATTCTCTGCCTGGCAGGACTTCCAGACAAATTCCTGGAGTTGCTGTCTGAGTCTGGACTCGAATTCATCAGGGACAGAGCACAGAGCTCCAGGCTGTCGCTGGGAAAGAGGTAGTGGACAGCAGACAGACAACACCAGACAGAAGGAACTTGCAAAGAAGACTGTAGGTTATTCTTGGAGTTAGGCTTTTCTGATAAAAAAAAAAAATCAGGTTGGCAAGATGGCTCAGCTGATAAAGGTGCTTGTCACCATGCCTGGCAACCTGAGTTCCATCATGGAACCCACATGGTGGGAGGAAAGAACCAATTCCTACATGATGATAAGTTGTCCTCTGATGTCACACTCACAGTGGCACACCCTTCATCTCAAATGTTAATAATAATAACAATAATATTGCTGGAAATCTTAAAAATAGAAAAAACACAGAATGAAACACACAGCTGTAACTGTACTACTCAGGCATAATTATTAGCCTTTTAACACGTATCTAATTTTTCTAATAGCTACATTTATATGTTGATGTAATCAAATAATATGATTATGTCCCATATCAGTAAATATTCTGCTAGGATATTTTTTGTTTTTGGTTTTTTGAGACAGGATTTCTCTGTGTAGCTTTGAAGCCTGTCCTAGAACTAGCTCTGTAGACCAGGCTGTCCTCAAACTCACAGAGATCCACTTGCCTCTGCCTCCTGAGTGTTGGGATTAAAGGCGTACACCACCANTGCCCAACCGATATTTTTGTTTTTGCTTTATGATTCTCCAATCTGACATCTTTCAGGGCCTGTGGAAGTCAAAATTTAGCCCTGAGAACACAAGGAAGGAGCCGTTCAACAAGGCTGATGGGCAGTCCTGCCTAGTATCTATGATGTACCAGGAAGGCAAATTCAAACACCGGTTTGTGGGGGAAGGCACCCAGGTGCTGGAGCTGCCCTTCAAGGGGGATGACATCACCATGGTACTCATCCTGCCCAAGCCTGAAAAGAGCCTGGACAAGGTGGAGCGGGAACTCACCCCTGAGCTGCTGCAGGAGTGGCTAGATGAGCTGACGGAGATGATGCTCGTGGTCCATATGCCCCGTTTCCGCATTGAGGATAGCTTCAGTCTGAAGGAGCAGCTGAAAGACATGGGCCTCGTTGATCTGTTCAGCCCGGAGAAGTCCCAACTCCCAGGTTGGTATAGGGGAGAACTGCTTCCTCTCTACTCCAAGGTAAAGGTTTGACCAAATGTGGGAGAGTTGAGGAAAGCACAGAAAAGAGTGTCAAGTTAGGATACCTGGATGCTGATCCTAGCTCTGTGATAAGCTGTGGTGATCCCTTGTCCTTCTCAGCCCCCCATGAAAGGTTTCTTGTTTCTAGGAGTCAAGCCAGTACTGTCATCCTATGAATCTGTTTCTAATAGAGGAGATGAAACCAGGTGAAGGATTTGAAAAAGCATTGGAATTCAAAGAGACAGACATTAAAATTGAGGCATGCTGGGACATGCCTATAATTCCAGCACTTGGGAAGTGGGGCAGAAGATAGTGCTCCAAGCCAGCCTGGGCTATTTAACAAGACCTTGTCTCAAAAGTGAAATAAAATAGGGGCTAAAGTTATGGCTCTTAACTAAGAGCATAGACTATTATTGCAGAAGATACTTAATCACTTTCCAACATCCAAGGCAGACATCTCACAACCTCCAACCTCCTGATATTCCAGCTCCAGAGGATCTGACTCCATAGGTGCCTGTACTCACGCACACACACACACACACACACACACACACACACTTAGAAATAAGAAAATAAATCTTGAATAAAATAAAAATGAAATAGGATAGTCAATTAAAGTTAAAAAATGAACCTTAAAACATCTTTTTTATTTTTTCCGTTTTTGGTTGAGACAGGGTCTTATGTAGCCCAGGTTAGCCTGGAACCCACTGTACAGCTCAGACTGGCTTTGAACTGATTGTGCTGTCTCCACCCTGAGTGCTGGGATTATAGGTGTGTGCCTCCATGTCTGGTGTTATCTTTTGCTTATCCATATACTTATTTGCTGTTATGTATGATGTGTATAGGGGGATGCACAAGTGCCACAGTGTGTGTGCGTGTGTGTGGTATGTGTGTGTGGTGTGTGTGTGTGGTGTGTGTGTGTGTGTGTGTGTGTGTGTGTGTGTGTGTGTGTGTGTGTGTGACTCAGGTAGTTAATAGAGTAATNGAAATAGGATAGTCAATTAAAGTTAAAAAATGAACCTTAAAACATCTTTTTTATTTTTTCCGTTTTTGGTTGAGACAGGGTCTTATGTAGCCCAGGTTAGCCTGGAACCCACTGTACAGCTCAGACTGGCTTTGAACTGATTGTGCTGTCTCCACCCTGAGTGCTGGGATTATAGGTGTGTGCCTCCATGTCTGGTGTTATCTTTTGCTTATCCATATACTTATTTGCTGTTATGTATGATGTGTATAGGGGGATGCACAAGTGCCACAGTGGTAGTGTGTGTAGTGTGTGTGTGTGTGTGTGTGGTGTGTGTGGTGTGTGTGTGTGTGTGTGTGTGGTGTGTGCGTAGGTCAGAGGACAACTTTCAGGAGTTCAAAGCCATGTGGATCCCAGGGATTAAACTCAGGTTGTCAGGGTTGGTGGCAAGTGTCCTTCCCCCGATGAGCAGTCTCATTGGTCCCNACTTATCTTTGTCAAAAAGAAGCCCAGAGCTGGGCATGGTGGCACACAATTATAACCTCAGCAGTCAAGGCTGAGGCAGGGTGACAGTTTAAGGCCAGCCCAGGCTACACAAAGAGATTCTGTCTAAAAAAGACTTCGATCAGGTAATTGCATTTATCTTTACTGGGTTACCTTTAAACTAGCTTTGAAAACCAAACTGCTAAAAAATGTTACCATTTTTGGAACATTTTTATTATGTGGAAAAACATTTTTATTAGACATAGTTGGGTTTTTCTTTAAGAACAGAGTCCCATCCTTCCACCTTCCCCAAGAAGCTGACATGAGATTAAATTCACAAGATCTAGGACAAAGAAGCCCAAATACCTCCCTGTTTGTAAGAGGTATCTGTCAAGGGGGTGGAGGTTATTACCAGAGGAGGTTCAGCCTTCTATTTCTCAAACCACCCAAAAGAATGTCTTCATTCTGACTGATCTCCTGTGTGGCCTGAAGCCAAATTACAGCACCCCCTCCCTGTTCTTCCTTCCAGGGATTGTTGCAGAAGGCAGGGATGACCTCTATGTTTCTGATGCATTCCACAAAGCATTTCTTGAGGTGAGTCTATCTCCCTCCACCCTCTGTCTTTTCTGCATTTTATCAATCTGCACGAGTGTCCGGGTTTCCTGCTATGCCCCTATGGTATGGTAGAGACAGCAGGTCTGTTAGCAGCAGGACAGAACTGTGCAGAGGCAAGTTTGCAGTTTTCCTTTAACTGTGTATGCATGGAGAAGCTTGAAGCCTTCTCCATGAGGTCTGCCTCCGTATGACATTCAAGCTTCTGCTGTTTGACCTTCTCTCTTGCTAGAGAAGCATGTTTAGAGGGTAGCTCAAGGCAAAGGAGCCAGCAAAGGCCACTAAGAGGAAATTCTGAGATGTTTGAAGAATATGCAAAGCATGGCGTAAAAGACTGAAACCTAATCTGGACAGAATGGGGAGGGGCATGTGCTTAAGGGAAGTGGGTAAAGAGCAACTGAACATAAGAAAGGGGGCCACTAATGTGTNTGGGTCACGTTAGTGTCCCCAGGTGTGTTCTAGGAGAACTAGTGTGAGAGATATACAGCATTTCAGGAAACCTAGTTAGGTGGGCACATGTTGATCTTGAGAGATTAACTACACACAATGTTGTGCTGAGATCTGAGACGTCCCAGTGAGGAAAATAGTTGAGTATTGCTCAGCCTGTCTTCCCCAACCTGAGGTGAGCACATAACCGTGCTAAGAGTAAATCGTGACAGCCTGTGGAAGTACTGGTTCTCAGATACTGAAGTGTGGATCCGCAGCATTAGGTGGAGACTTTACCTTTGGAGATGAGGGGTGGAGCCTGACAATCTGTTTCTTTACACAGATCCTTAGAGGATTTTCACCTATAATCAAGTTTGAGGCCCAAGGTTGTAGGCTGTTGTTTGTGGAAGCTAAGACGAGCAGGAGATGGGCCAGCATTAAAGTTGACAGGACTTGAGTTTGCAAAGAAAGGTTGCAATCAGAGAGAAAGGTTCATAGTACGGTGCCAGAGAACTAATTGTAGGATTAAGCTCAGTGGAATCTGAGAGAAGCAGAGGATGAGGGGACAGGTCGGAGCTGGCTGTATCTTATCTTCACACTACTTGGAAATTTAGCCCTAGAAATGAGCATGAAATAGATGTGGGACCACCAAAGGGAAGGGGAAAAAACATTAGCCAGCCCCACAAAGCACAGAGATCTCAAGTGCTTTAAGAGTCAGGGAGAGGAGGCAAAGGCAGGAGGGTTGCCACAAGTTCCAGGCCAGCCTGGTCTAAAAAGAAAGCTAAAAGCCAACAAGGGGTACATAGTGAGACTGTTAAAAGAAACCAGAGTAGGTGGCTGCCTACTCTGGGAGGATCTTGAATGACAGGCTAGCTTCAGCTACTGGAGAACATAGCAAGATCTTATTCCAGAGAAGTAGTAACACAGTAATGTTACCAAGTGTCAGACATTTTCTGAAGGCAGCCTTTCAGATGTGTCATTTAAATACTGTTTTCTCAGGTTAATACTCCAAGAAAAACATCTCATCCAAATGGAGGACTGTCTTTTCATGAGCCACAGGTTCTGAGTAGCTGTTTGGGGTAGTTATACTTGGTATTTTTATGCTTCAAGAGTGAATCTATTTCAATTACAGATCTCTGATCTTAATCCTGAATTTCTCTTAGCAGTTGGTTCAAAACAATGCTCTGTGATAGTGTTCAACCAGAATGTGCAGGAATAACACTTGTGGAACTCTTGCAAGGCTTTGGATGAGCCCAGTGCATTACATCCACTGAGTGTAAAAATGAGTAGGTTTCTGGAGGGAGCCATTTGTGTCCAAGTATACTAGCTCCTGGAAAACATCGGTGTGAGGAGCTGCAGGGTGTGTGTGTGTGTGTGTGTGTGTGTGTGTGTGTGTGTGTGTGATTTATGTGCTTATGATGGACTGGAGGGTAGCTAATGTTTGTTTCCTATGTGACCTGCAGGTGAATGAGGAAGGCAGTGAAGCAGCAGCGAGTACTGCTGTCATGATTGCTGGCCGTTCACTGAACCCCAACAGGGTAACCTTCAAGGCCAACAGGCCCTTCCTGGTTCTTATAAGAGAAGTTGCTCTGAACACTATTGTATTCATGGGGAGAGTGGCTAATCCTTGTGTGAACTAAAATATTCTTAATCTTTGCACCTTTTCCTATTTTGGTGTTTGTGGATAGAAGTAAAAATAAATACGACTGCCACCTCACAAGAATGGACTTTTCCACTTGAAATGAAGACAAGAGACTGAAGCACAGATAAGATGCTGTTGGGGCATCTGGTAAGGTGACATTTCCAATTCTTCTCAGCCAGTAACAACCTCTGGGTAAATAAAGGGGAAGAGGCCAGCCATGGCGGCACATACCTATATCCTAGTACTTTGGAAGAGAGAAGCAGAAGGATTAGGAATTGAGGCCAGTTGAGGCGGGGCTGCATAATGAGAGACCCTGTCTCAAGATGATTTCCCTCTCCCTAAAAAGTAGAAAACTACAAACATAAAAGAGGTAACTATGTTACTATTTCATCTTGGAGGATAGCAGCCATCTTGAAAGGGTAGAGGGCCCTTAAATTCTCAGTATTTCTACCATACTACAAAACTCCAAAAGAGTATAAACAAACTAATTAATCTCTATATAGAAAAGACAGAGATTCAAAACGAGTATTAAACCTTTTATTTCTCAAACCACTCACATGCATAATGTTCTTATACACAGTGTCAAAATAAAGAGGAAATGCATTTTTATACAAACAGAATTTCAAGTATACATTAATAGACTTTTCAGATTACTAACCAAGTTGCTAAGGTTTCATTCACATTGTTCTTAAAGCTGTTCAACGAGAAAGCTTTTGCTAACTGCTTTAAATATGTTTATATAAACCCACATCTTAACTCTTCTTTGAATCCCCTCCCCTGACCTTCCTGCCCTCCCCCCTCCCCGACACAACAGGGCTCTAGGAGACATGCTATCCCTCCAAGAACTATTGGCTTGTCACCAGGGGAAAGACAAGAGTCTACAGGAGGAGAGTCTGAGGATACCTGTCAAATTAAGGGGAGTGAACCCAGGACTTAGACGTGATATAATTCTGAATAATATTTTAGCACTGTTGTAGTTTCACTTGATTTTTAATCAAAAAAAGAAGAAAAAGAAAAAAAAAGCTTATCACAGAACACAGATTTTTTTTTTTATAATTTAGTAGATAAAAAATAATTCAATAAAAATAAAATTTCCCCCAGGAAAAATTCCAAAATCAGGGTAGGTTTCTGAACTCCTTTATTTAGTGGTTCTTTCCCCCTTTGGCAGGGCGTGCTTGGGGGCAGCTTAAAAATAGATGGTAATTTGTGTTCACATTAAGGTATTTGTAACTGGGGCAGCAGTTCCTAGCATGTGGAAGGCCCTGGGCTCAATCCCCAGCACCAGAGTGTAGGGACAAAGAGATTTGGTTAAATCTTACAGGGTCAGGCAAGAGCTTCCCCTCTTCAGCTCTCCTCCTGAGCTCTAGCTTCAGGGCCAGGAACAGCCACACTCCTTAGGAATTAAAGTGCATACTTTTTGTTTTTGTTTTTTTTTTTTNTTCAGTAACGGGGAAGGGTTTCCACTTAAGTGATGATTGAAGGCTGGGGAGAGAAAATTCTACTCCTATATATAGATCCTTATAATTAAGGTCACAACAAAAACCAAAGTCTTAGGAGGTAAGATGCACACAGCCAGCCCGGTGTTCTCAGCGGTGTGGGAGCGCTTCCCCGGGGGCACTCTCTTCTGAGACATCTTTACTATTAATGGAGTAATTGTTGCAGATGAAAGACACAAATCTCAAATGTTAAGACTCTTTTCATAGGGAGAAAACAGACCGCTAAATTCTTATAGTTAAAAATAATCTACCCCGTTCCCGTCCAGGTTCGTTATAGAAAGTGATTGTCTGTTTCAATACGAATTCTCCTTCAACAGCTGTGCAAACTGTCTAGGTGAGTCTGCTGCTTACAAATGCTACTGTGTAAGCTACGGAAACAGGACAAGACCACAGTTTGATTCTTGCTGTCACTCAGTAGCAGCTGAAGTGAAATCTTTCTGTGATTTCTTAATGTGACAGCTCTAACCCAAATCTACTTTTCTGTTTTCTTGTAAATGTTTTACGGTTTCTTGGCAAGAAAACCCTTGAAGTTCTCAAAGAGAAGTTAATGCTACATTATAAGCTGCATGAAGAAGTAATGGGCTCAAGAAGAGGGATCTTGTCCTGGATTCTGGCCTCTGAGTCCAGTGTGATCTACTTTTCACAGTGACCAGTGGGAAGGCACAGTGCCAGGGACAGGTAGATGGGAGACAGCTGTCACCCGTTAAATAAGCACCATAGAGGAGAGTTAGAATTCCTTCAGAATAGGTAGACGGAAGGAATCAGATTTCTGCTACACTGACTTTCCTCTTTCAACCCTCAGCCTTTCAGAGGCAGTGCCTGAACGGGCCTCATCCTAAAAGACAGAAACCCGGAAGTGCTCTGCCAATGTGCTTTTCCCTCACTTAGGTAGGCGACAACCCCAGGTCTAGAGTGCTGTTCTTAAGATGTCTTGAAGGGCAAGGAAGCCACTGGGCCCTGAGTAATCAAGCATCAGAACACAAAACAATGCAACAAGCTGAAGCTGTGAAGAGACCACAGTAGCTGAAAAGCTAATGAATTCTGCGAACACACCTCCTCGGTCGATAGTTGGGTAATGGCTTTTGCCAGGACATGGAGCAAGGTCACACTGAGATCGGGCCAGCAGTTGCTTAGCTGTTTCAGAAAGGATTTGGATCTGGAACTATACAGTTCAGTGGCAGAACGCTTGCCCAGCATGCTCCAGATTCTTGGGTTCAATACCCAGTACTAAAAGAAAGGCAAAGAAAGAAAGAGAGGCAGCGGCAAGGGAGGTGGAATGAAGGAATGGATGAGCAAGACAAGGCATTAGGGCAGAAGATCTGACTTCACAGTTGTGGTAGAAATTTCTTTTATCCCTTGCTCAAAATATCAAAAGTTGACACATTTACTTTTTACCAACACTTCCCCACCTTCCTTTTTTGTCTCTTCAAAATCTTAAAGAGCAGTGTGGTATAATTTGCATAAAGTTCATTTCTCTAGCATGAAAGCCTAGGGTTTTCAACAGTAGCTGCTCTCCTATCCCACTCTCTACCAGCAAGTGTTCAGCAAGTTTCCTAAGGCAAAGGGAGGCAGTTGGGTCTCTGCCGCTGCAGCATTCACAGCCAANCAACACCAAGGCCATAATGCTCCTCAGAACAAGTGTTCATATTCTGATGCTAATTAGTCTGCTCTCATCAACTTTCTCCTTAACCCCTCTTTTCTTCCACCACCTATTTCTGGAGTCCAAATTATCAATGACTTATGGGCAATATATGAAGAGAATTTTTTACGTGTCCAGGATACTCGAGAGTCTGCTACACTGAATTTACTCTTGAAGCACACATTTCTTCCAGCAGCTAGAAATCTGCTTTTCTATTACCATGTGGAAGGTTGCCACAGGCAGGTAATAAACTGTCATGGCTATTACACATCTCTTCTACTTAGGGTAAGAATGGAAGCTACAGAATCTTATTTGGGAATTACTGGGTTAGGTCTTTTAACATCCTAAGACAAAGATGTTAAATTTTCACATACTAGTCAGAAGTATTTAAGCCTTGGCTAGTTCATTTCATTTAGAAAGAAACAGCTAAGGAAAAGGAAGAGTTGCTTGACAAAGAAATCCTACCAGGCTAAGAGATAAATAGAAGTGTTATGATCACCCAAGGCAGGATCATTCTTTCCTCCATGAAGTATCAACACCACTCGTTTGATTTACAAAGAAAAGTAGCCGTAGACAGCTTNGGCTTAGTTTTGCATTTTTACAGTACGCTGAAGTAGTGCTCTATTTTCCCTCTGAACTGAGCAATCTTCACTCAAATCACATGTGCAGAACAAAAGGTCTCTGGAGAACAGGCCTTGAAAACTGCTTTCATTTACTTATGCACACTTTGTATTTGGCACAGAGGATACTGGATTGATTGTAACGTTTCCCTCCAGACCTATTCTAAGAAGGAACAGATGAGTCTGAGCTCTGGCCCACTGCCAGCTTTAAGCCAAGAGCCATGCTTGGGATAGCAGCAAAGGTACCTGGGTCAAGAAATCTAGCTTTAGGCATTTCTCTCCTGGAGTCCCTTCCACTCCAAGGAGTTCTTTCTCTCTTTTCAAACAACAAACGAACAAAAACCCACTTTCATTTCACTCGGGGATTTGGAGAAAGAGCTAATACTAGCTTGAGGTTGTCCTGCCCAAGAGCACGAGTGACTACCCACAAAGTGATTTCCAACCTTGGCTGTACATTGGAATCATCTGGGCAGGTTTCTATTGTCCAGGGAAATGAACCTAGGGTCTTGTGCATGCTAAGGGATCTTTCTAAAGCCCAGGCTGCATAATAGACCAGTCAAATGTGAATGTCTGGAAGGGGTTTCAGGTGACTTAGGCAACATAAAGTCAATGCTCTTGAAGCCAGAGGAGAGGGTAAGAATTTGTTTCCTTCTAGATTCATGAATTTAATTTAGAAAATTACCTGGGCACATCTTTACTCTTTTTTTTCTTTCCAAATAAATCAGTCTGACCAAAAAGGCAACAACACTGATAATAAAGTATTATTAAGTAAGACTTAATTAAGCATGTGTTTTAAAGTATAGTTTATAGTGAGACATTGGGGACAGGCCTAGGACAAGACTCTGCACAAACAGCAAGCCAGAGGAAGACACTTTCCTAAGCACAATTTAATTCCCAAGTCTGAAATACTAGCATGGCTAAAAGAGTGAGAACTACTCTATAGTTTTTAGCAAGGAAACAGNTGTGGTGAACAGACTCAACGGGTTTTACTCATCTTTCTCCCTGGAGGACTCATACTGGATTTATTCACAAACTGCTCACAGTCACTTACATGGAATGCTTCTTTCCCTATTGGGAATTTCACATTGTCTGTATTCCCTACCTACACTACCTAATGTCACAAGAAAAGAAAACAGTACCCAGAAAAAAAGTGGCAACCTTAGAGATCTGAAAATGGATAATTTGCTAGATTTCACTTCTAACCAGAGAATTCCTGTTTTAGACATTATAACCCAGACAGAGCATTCAAATGAAAAGGTGGAAAGCATTCCAGGATAGTTGTTAGAGCCAATAGAGCCAATACTCCTCAGCAGTAACAAATGTTTAAAAGGTAGGTAAGCCAACTTAGCTACAGGAACTACTACCTCAAGGAGAAAACAGTTCTGATTAGCTGGCATTTTACTGTTGAAATGAACTTTTCTGCCATGTACAAATCCAACTCTCGACCATTACAACAGTAATTGGCATTTTAGAGAGCATCTCTCTCTTCAGAGTAATCAAAAGCGAAACAGGTCTTCTAAAAATCCTTGTCATGTATACCCATGTAAGATATTGGTAGCAGGCTTGTTATCAGGAAAATGTAGTTACAAAATGAACTGTGAACGACATTGAGAGAACAGTGATATTTCACATCATTCAGAGGAGTTGGAACATCTTTAAGAACAAACACAAAAAGTGGGTGTGGTGGCCCAGGCTGGTAGTGGCAGCACTCAAGAGGCCAAGGCAGGAACAGTAAGAGTTCAAGGCCAGCCTGAGCTACAAAGCAAGGCCTGGGATTCTGTCCTTGGGAACATCACAAACAAACAGCAAATATGGAGGGTGAGTCAGGAGGATGGAGAGTTTGAGGACCGCCTGGGTAACATAGTAAAACTCTGCAAATGTGCAGCACTCACTGAGAGCAAAACCAAGAAAGCCTCTCCTCTACCTCCACTAGACACTTCTACCAGACAGATCAAACGTTAACATCTGCATGGTAACCTCTGTATTTTGGGTCTAGCTTTCCTCTGCTTGCTATAGAAAGCTATACCCTACTTTTTCAGGCAAATGCTCAGAGGTAGAGGACCTGAAATGTATATAAAATGTATATAAAAAAGGATGGGGTAAGTGGCTGAGGAATCAGGCTCATGGCCAAGGGCTACAGGGCAATCTTGAATATACTCAGTATTTAGTGGGAGGTAGGATAGTTTACATTGACTTATCTGCCTTCATTAAACATCTTTTCCTTACATACACATAATTCGCACACATATACCTGACAACTAAGCAATATATTGCAATTTACAGCGACAGTATGTTTATCCCAACAGCTGCTTTCAGGCTGTATTCTGTGTACTGATCCCTAACCCTTCTCAGGTAGCTATAAGCATTATTTTCTTTTTTGAGGGCTTTAAGCATATATATCACTTTAATATCTACATCTGCTGGCTCTAAAAAAAGCAGCTGAACTGTTAGATGTGTTATAACATCTTTATAAACAGAAAGTGCAAGAAATGTTTTTTTTTCAGCCTCAATACAAAGTTAACTAAAGCTCTCATAGCCTACTATGCCAAGAATTTAATTTTTAGTACAACACAACTAATGAAATGCTTCTATGCTACCAAGATCATGGTGGGTGAGTAAATAGATTTATAAACATTCATTTATGAAAAAGACATTAAGAAAATAGCTAAACTTCCCATAAAAGATATTTGCATGAACTATCTTCAGTATATCATTCTGTGTTTAATGCACATGCATATACAATTGAATTCTTTAGTGATATTTTTATTGAGCCATTTTTTTCCAAAAAGAAAACAGGCTCATTAAAAAACAACAACAAAACTCATTACTGGATTTAAAGTTATTTTTGTAAAAATACTAGAAACTCCATATAAATTCTAACTATGTCTGCCATCTGATAGCATTTCAGAGGTGACTTTTTAGTGACCTCTTTAGTAATTTGGCTTCCAGAGGAAACACATTTAAGCCTTGTTCCCTGCATAGCACCTCTGGTTTTGAGGAGTTCACTCTCAACCACTACAGTTGGGGTTCTATGACTTATAGGAAACAGACCATTCTCAAATATCATCAGCTTCAGGATGAGGCTAAGGGCAGAACTCTAACCCTCAGGTAGCGTCTACTCACTCGGGCTGTCATGAGGCTGAAATGGTTTAGACTTGTGACACNGAAAGAAAGAAAAGATTGTCAATCTGTAGGATCCCCTTCTCATCTTGTTCTCTTTTCCTATGTGACCACCCAATGACTCCAAACTAGACACCACAGAGACTCCAGCCAAGTTCCCAGTGAGCCAGAAAACAACATCCAAGTCATAACATGGGTTATCANGTAAAACTGTCATAAAACTGTCATTTCCTGGGACTGTAATTTCAAAGTTTCTGTCAAGAAGGGCAGAGTTTGCTGGGCAGTAGTGGTGTATGCCTTTAATCCCAGCACTAGGGAGGCAGAGGCAGGTGGATCTCTGTGAGTCCAAGGCCAACCTGGTCTACACAGAGAAACTCTGTCTCAAAAAACAAAAAAAAAGGGGGGGGGAGATAGATTATATCATGGTGAAAATGAGTATTTTAAAAAAGCTTTAAGTTCTATTCTTTTTATTCACTAAAAACTTGCCCCAATTGTTACATGATAAAATCTAATTAATCTCCACTCTACCTTTGGATAGCTAACCACACTATAAGTGCCTGGCCCTAGTACCCCTCTATTTCTGTAGGCCTCACTTAGCAACAGAGATCATTACACTGCATGAGAACTAGGAATGATGAGTNGGAAACTTTTATAGCTACTTCTCTGGGAATCTACTGACGTGGTATCTCAGACCTTTCTTCTCTTGGAAGGGTATCGATTTGGGGATAATTAGTAGAGTACAGTTTTTTCTCTACTATCTTCTCAACGCAGGACTAATTTAAGTTTTTTAGTCTAATTATTTTAAGGGGTTTAAATAAAGCATTATAAAT
>LZPO01107982.1:293082-319433 GCA_001675575.1 Neotoma lepida | reverse complement strand
TCAGTTTCCCTTTCCACAATCACTTCCTTTACTCTCCAAGGGCCCAAGTTGACTGCCTAGGCTTACCTTTCTCATCTGGCCCCCTTCAACCCCAGTGGACGGATAAGTCTGAGGCCCTTTGACACCTAGATCCTACCTATCCCAGTACCTGTTCACTACATGCAGAGTCCTGCAGACACAATAAATGTTCATTCTACCCAAAGTCAATCCTGCCGACAATCAAGCATGACCCTGCAAGTCATAGCCAGAACTATTTAACACAGAAGAGATGGATGACCTCATGTAAGCAGGTGACAGGAAAGTTATTAAAGCTCGGCTCAAGCCCGGGAGCACAGAGCAGATGGGGTTGGGGGCTGCCCTCTGTGTGCATCCTGCTGGGACAGAAAGGCACATGGAGACACCAGGGCTGCCAACTGCACCTGCAAATTATTCATTATTTCTATGTGGTCCCTTTGAACTCTCCATCTGTGATGGCTACTTCAGTCAAATAACTACATTCAAGTGAGAAAAACTTGTGACCAAAAACTTGGTCCAGTCACAACAGGTTGAATACTCACTGTCCTATGACCATTTGAGGCAGACGTGGGCTCCACTGTTCAAACCAAAGCCATCTTTCAGAGCATCCCCTGGACACTTGGGACCTCAGGGCTTTCTCTTTGTGCCTCTCTAACAGTACTCACTGTACATTACTTGGCATCACTTCATGTCTTTTGTTGCTTTGTTTAATCTGTCTGCAATGAGTTGATAAATTCTTGGAAAAGAGAGAGTTTATACTTAAGTAGACTAGTGTATGTAAAGCAGTCTGCTTGGAACCCTCCTGGCACATTGTGAGCAGTAACCAGATAAGCACTAGCTATTATCAGCTATTGTTATGGATTGATGTCTCCCAGGTCCCCCAAGCATAAGTACCCAGGACCAAAGCTGCTAAATTTGAAAGCAGCTTTTCTTCACTCTCTTCTCCCTTCCTAACCTCTTCTAAACTAAAACTTCTGCACCGCCCAAGACCCAGTGGTTCTGGCTGAGTATCATCTCCTCCAGTGTTCCTTCCAGGCCATCTCCTCTGCTGCCTAGAGTCCAGTCTGCCAGAGGGCATGGGGCCTAAGGAGAACAGGTCCCTTTCTGATACACAGCATTTCCAAATGACATTCTAGGCTGGTCTCAGGGTTCAGAGAAAATATAAGACTTGAGGAGTTACTTGTTTCTCTCTGGATCAGAATGATAACTATGTAGAGCTGGAAAAAGAAGCAATTTTTAAATTATACTGGGCACCGAGCCAAAGCCAGTAGTGATACAATGACAACAGTCATTTGTCCAGGATGGCCAGAACAGTCACAAGGACTCATTCTTTTTCAGTGTGACACTGCATCTAATGATGCCCAGTTGGGGTTCCATTTTAGATTCTGAAATATCCCACATGCAGCCTATGCAGCAGCATCCTGAGCTTATGGGGTAGGGGATAGAGGTGGGGGTGCACAGCAGGAGAAAGGCAGCCCCAGCTGGGGCTAAGGGCTGAGCTTCAGCTCAACTCCAGCTCAGGCCACAACAAATCTAGTAGCACAGACACCACTGGAACCCTCCTACCTCCTGAGAAGTAGTCCAACAGAATATCCCCACCTTCCTAACGCTGACACCAGAGGCCCCTCAAAGCACATCAGAAACTGGCACACAAAACCTGAAAAGAAATTTCTCTTTCTACCTGCACCACACACTTAGCTCCCTCACTTCTCCAGTCTGCCACTTTTTTCACCTCTATGAAGTACTAAACTAGCCTAAGACAACTTGGGCTTGGAGAAGGAACAGCAAAGCCCCCTGTTAAACATTGTTTTAGTACAGCAATGAGAAAATTTGCTTGGTTTGTTTCCTTTCACTCCTACCATCTCCTGTACCTGAGGGTAATTCTGCACACATGTCAGGCAAGGATGAGCCTAGGTGACATTTCCAAGAACCCCAAAAGGATCCAAGCACCCTGAGGGTTCTCCTTGGCCTTATGCCATAGCTATTGGTATGTTTTAAATTGGCAACACCTAAGACAGTGGCCATTAGCCATCAGTGGCTATTCTTAAGTTAAACAAAATAAAACATTTAGTTCCTTGGCTCCACTGGCTACATTATTTCTAAGCACTTTGGTGGTAAGTGGCTACAGTATTAAAAAGTGTAGATCCAGAATTCTATCATCACTGCAGAAAGTTCTGTTAGATGTTAGTGTTCCAGATGGTAACATTTAAACTATAGGTGGCCAATTTAAAAACAAAACAAAGCTAGCCAGGTGTGGTAGCAAACACCTGTAATCCTAGAAGCTGAGGCAGGGAGGAGACCTCAAGTTCAGAAGCTAGCCAAGGCTACAAAACAAGAGCCTGTCTATGCCTTCATTCATTCCTTTGCTCACTTAAAAATCTCTGTGGTCTTGAAGAAAATATATTTCCATCTCTAATGAACAATACTGCTTTCTGTAATGAGGTAAAAGGTCACCCCAAAGCAATGTCCTCACATAACAAGCACTTGCATTCTTCAGAAGCCGGTCTGTTAGTCTGGGTTACTCCTCTCTACTTCCTGAACCCTCAGTCCTACATCCAAACTCCCATGCTGCAGCGGAACCTTTAATCAGGGCACATCAGGGGCTCTCTTTTCTCTTCTGAGTTTGCAAATTACTATTTCTCCAGGGATCTGGTATTAGTCTGCAAAGGCTGCAGCAAACAGTACTAAGAACTGAGTGTCTTGAGCAACAAGTTTACTGCCTCACAAATGTGGAGGGTAAAAGTTCAAGATCAAGGTGTTGGCACTACTGTTCCTTTTGGGCTGTCAAGGATACTGTGCTAAGCCTTTCTCTTGGTGTCTGATGACAATATTTGGTGTTCCTTGGTGAAGAGACTTATTGCCCCAATCTCTGCCTTCATGTGCATGTGACATTTTCCTTGTGGGTGTGTCTGTTTCCAAATTTCTCCCTTTATGAGGACACCAGTCATACTGGATTAGGGGCCTACCCTACTTTAGTGTGACCTCATCTTAACATAATTGCATCTGCAACAATCATATTTCCAAATAAGGTCACGATCTGAAGTGTAGGGAGTCAGTAATTCAGCATATGAATTGGGGGAGGGGTGCAATTTGCCCCATAACAGGCCCTCAAAGCCTAAAAGAAAAAGCATTCCTCCTGGCACACCATCTGCCTTCCATTATTCTATTAATATGAAAAGAACTGTACGAAATTATTGGCTACTCAGCTTTGTAGGAGCAGGTGGTGACCCCAGGCAGAAGCTTATGCCACACAAGGCTGTTTCCATTATACATCAAGCAAACTCAAGCCTATTATACTAGATTTAACAAAGTCCAAAAACAAGAACCAAAATCTGGACTTGGATAAAAGTGAAAGAAAAACTGTCACAACTAACAGNCATGGTCACAGTGTTGGTGAGTCCTTCCATGCGCGTCTCCTGGAGCCTCACACGAACCAGGGATATTCTCTATGCAGGTAAATGAAACACAAGTGGGAAACATCACTCCTGAAGCACATGGAGCTTGGCGCAGTCCTCATGTAAATCACTGCCTGAGCTCATCCAACGGGTCACAAAGACAGAAAGTCACCCACCAGTACGGGGAACACCAGGTGCTACTTATGCAGTGAGCTTGCAATGAGGATATGGTGAGAAAAGCTGTGACTTTAGTTTTTCATCTGCTGTGGGGATGTTGAACACCCTACTGGCTGTCCGAATCACTGCTTCCTAGATTACAGCCCATATGCAAACATCAGCTGAAAGGGGCTAAAAGAATGCTTGTTTTTCTTGAAATCCTGTGTATCTTCTCTTAAGAGGTGATTTGGCACACAGCACATAAGTATCATAAGGAATAAGAGAATGATGTTGGCAGGTAACAGGGAAGACCAATGAGCTTTAGGTGGCAAAAAGCCTAGTTTCAATCCTCTTTGACACTTATCAGAAAACAGATATTGGACAAACATTGTTTTGTCCAATGTTTTGAATGAGGACACAGGCCTAGAGCCTAGAACCAAGTCTCTGGCTGCAAAGCCACAGTCCTACTCATTTCCTGACATTCTCAAATGAGGTCAGTGGAGGAATGGTGCCCGGGCACAGCAGTGAGTCTATAAATGCCCCTTCCTCTAATCCCACCACTCCCCCTCTTCTATTTATGCTGTATAATGGTCCACACCGTGCTAGCACTGGTCATCCCCAAACCCTCACAAGGACAGAAGATCATTAAAAACTCATCTAGATTAAGTAAGTACTCTGTCAGGGTACAACTACTGTCTCCTCTGACATTTGCCACAACCCTCTTCCATGCCTCTTTCCCAGTAACATTCACAGCAGCTAGATGCCCTCCTATCCCCTGACTCACCTGCCTTTGTCCCCCTATTTATTCTCATCCTTGTTCACCCTCTGTTCAACCCAACAATCTGGCTTTTGACTTCTGTACTCCTTTTAAACACTTGGCCTGTATAGAGATGACAATGAGGCATCTTAGTTATGGCTCCATGGTTTTAACAGTTAGACTTCGTCCCCAGGAGTGGTTAAAGATAGACATTAGCACACTTTTCCACCCAATTATCCTATTTACAAAAATAGAACTCTCCTCTGTGAGTGTTTCAAATAGAGGNCTTAATTCCTACAGATGTCAGCCTTACCAGGTCGATTCCTAGACTCAACCAGTGAGCTAGCGAGTGGCATGATGGGCAATGGAACATCACTTCAAACCATCTCTCACATGCATCCTCATAGAGCATTAGAGATCTATACACCTGTACACAGGCACATCTTCTCTAGTTCTAGGGAAGACTGTTTGACAGCCTTGAAGCAATATTGCATTTCTTGGGTTTGGGCCCATTGCACCTCAGTGCTCAGGACTGAAGACTTCTTTTCCCTTTGAGGGCAGTATTCCCCATGTCATCTTCTGGGAAGCATGTCCTGCTTTCTGCCCACTTTATTAGAGGCAGCAGAAGACAATCAAAGCAATACACTATGCTGAAAAGGGAAGGTGCTTTCCTTTAAAATTTCCAGTTTCATTCCTAAACTTTCCACACTCATCCAATGAACTGCTATCAGCTGAAGCCATGGACATCAGACCTCATCTCATAGTGGACTTAGGTGACAAACAGGACAGAAACAAGNCCAAGTAATCCTCACTACCAGGAAACCAACTACAAGGGCAGGTCCCACCACAGGGCAGTCTCTCAGCTTGGAGTGCACAAGTGTGCACCATCCTAAGGTTCTTCTGTGACTCTTTAAAGCGACTCAGGAGGGCACTGTGGGTTCACTAGTTTATTCTCAGCTGAATAAACTAGCACAGGAATCAATACAGTGTGCCTCAATGCAGTTCAGAGGCTGGCTCCTGAAAGTGAAGTTACAGAAGCTAGCTGTCTCTGTGGAGCAGAAGGCAGCAGAAGTACCAGAATGCCCCTAAAGAAGACTGGCTGAAGCTGAGTGATGGGTAATAAAAAGCCAGGTTCCCAAAGAACTCAATGGAAGGGGCTGGCCAGGCAGCCGTACTATAATCAGGGAGTAATCACTGGAGACTTCCTACATGTCATGCTGTACACAGATAAAATATCACCACAGTTGGATATGTAGGAAAATACAAAAGTAAAGCTTCTAGAGACCTATTGACTCTTTAATGCTTGTTGAATGACTTTGCAGTGTGGAGAACTGGTTATTTGTACACATGTGTAACACGTACACATACCCATAAGTGTATGCCAATCCAGTACACTACAAATAGTTTAAAAAAATAAAAATGCACCTGTCCCTTTAACTATGCCAATTGTGAGATGGGGAAGGTGCCAGTGGAAAAGGCATTTAAAGCAGATTGCCCCATTTAGGGAGATATGATTCTTGGAAATGAAGACTGGCACTTTTCCTAGACTAAAGGTTGCATAGAATAACCAAAGAGAAGGGGGGCAACAGCCTCACCTGTTGGGCTTCCACCTGACTTCAAAGGCAGGAGCCAAACATGGAAACAGAGAGATCAGGGGAAAGCTCAAAGCCCTAGACTGCTCTCTGGGGTAATTCAGGATAGTCCTGGTTCCCTCATGTTTGCCCAAGAGACACCCTTAAAAGGGGATTTGGGGGAGCATACTGTTAAGCAGTCAGGCCTGAAGGCAAAGGAAAAGGAGAACGTCCTTCAGGCCCTTGCTCCTTAACTGCAAGAACCATTTAAAGAATGTTAATTATTTTATCTAAGTCTCCTATGACGGAAGGTGCACAAGTGGTAGATGGTCTGCAAATGTCTAGCTGAGTGTCAGGCAAACAGACATCTCAAGAACCATTCTGTGTTAGTGGAGAGCACAGATGAGTGTGTCCAGAGCATTTTGTGAAGGGAGTGAGGGAAGAGAGAATTCTGTGGAGTTGGCTCTCTCCTTTATGTGAGTTCCAGGGGTTGTACTTGGGTCATAAGTTTGCAAGTGCTTTTACCTACCCAGACATCTTGCCAGCCCATATTAGTTCTTTATAACCAATTCCAGAATTGACCACATCAGAACTTCTTGGCAGTAGGACAGTGAGCTTTCCTTTATGTTAAGACTCTGAGTTTGGTTTCTGTCCCTTAAAACTAAAAGCACCTGAACCAATATNCTAACAGACAGTACATAAAACCCAAAACAGAACAACAGCTTTCTACCACCCCACTGGTCTCAGATATGCCTAGCCAACAAGGGAATCATGACTCCTTTCTCACTTCTTGTCTTCCTTGTGGTGAAATGCTTGGGAAGGCTGTCTCCCCAAGCATCTGTAAAGGTCACCTAGTTCACCAGCTACTCCATGCATCCAAAGGTGCTCATTCATCTTGAACACCTCCAGGACCAAAAACCCTTGTCCTCGGGGCTGCTGCTAAGAGATTTCAGCATGAGGCCCCAGTTCTGGTCTTATTGGATCTGCTTCCTGTGGCTTTCAAAGCCTTGGTTCAAGTTAGACCCACAGTTAATCCTTTTATCTAACTGACCCTCAAATATTACTTCTGTCCTTGTTCCTTTCAGACAAATATTTTCTTACAGTAAATGCATGAACCATGTTTTACTTTTCCCAACTCTCAGGCCAAGACACTTTAGGGAAATTAATTTGTCTCAGTTAATCAATGGATGATCAATTAATCAATCTCTCTCTCTCTCTTTTCCTCCTTCCCTCCTTCCCTCTTTCCTTCCCTTTCCTATCCCAATGCAAACATGCCTAATGAGTAATAATCATGTTTACAGTCATGTATTTTGAAACGAAATAGAAGCCATATAAGAATCTAATGTTGTGTATCTCTAAATCTTTGGACCATGTCCAAAAGTCTCTGCCAACCTCTGCACACATATAATCTGACATAATCAAAACATCTTCCTTGAAACGTTTATATTTTTTTTAAAACATTATTTTTCTGACATTTAATTATTTCCCTTTCCTTACAAAATATATGTATTTTAGCTATGATCTCTTAAAAGATGTGAGTGGAAGATAAATGGAATTCCAATATGCTCCCTACCCAACATGTGCATTAGCTATACACTCTCTTATTTCTTTACAGTTTTCTATTTTTATTTCATGTGTATGAGTGTTTTGCCTGCATGTGCACATGCAGGCCAGAATAGGGCATCAGGTCCCCTGGGTCTGAAGTTACAGATGGTTGTGAGCTGCCAGAAGGCTACTGGGACCAGAACCCAGGTCCTCTGGAAGAGCAGCCAGTTCTCTTAACTGCTGAGCCATCTCTCCATCCCTCACACATGTTCTTTAAGACTAGCTTGACATCTAAATCTTAACTGGTATCATTTTTTTTCTATAACCACCTTACAAAATAAATTTAGGAAAAAAATGTAGAAAAAAGTTTTGGAACATAGTTCCTGGTAAACCTAGGACTTCTTCTGATATGTATATAAGTTGGTCAAGCTCATTCAACACTCTCTGTTCCTAACCCCAGAAGAATACCTTTACCCAGTTTATCACTCTTATTTTTTTATTTGTTAGCAACTTGTTCAGTACCCACAGTCTAGTGGTAAAAACCATCCTCCTAAAAAGATAATGAGACTCTTAGACATATGTATCAGCAACTCACAGTCATTTGTTTTAATGTAAGAAAAAGTAATGTTGATTATCACAAACCATACATCATACAAAATTACTTTTGCCAGGCTGTTGGATATAACACATGACTTTCCCAGAGGAGAAAAACAACCCTCTCTCTAATTATGTTTTGCCTGGGGAAAACCAGAAATTAATTTATATGTGCTAAAACATATTTTAACTTTAAAAAGTAGAGGTGGCCTAGAAACAACAAATCCAATCACTGACTCAATAAGCATTTATTAAATACCAAATATTTGCCAGGCACTGTGTCAGCATTGTGGTTTTAGAATTGAAAGCCTGTTCTCTACCCTTATGAAATCTCACCAATGTGATTACTAGTGAGGACTAATATATAGAGAATCAGGGGGGGAAACAGCTACACACAATGAGATATCATTACACACAAGAATAGCTAGCATAAAATGCAAACACATGCTACAACATGGGTGATGCCCAAGAACATTATGCTAAGTGAAAGGAGCCAGCTGCAAGAGACCACACATTTTATAATTCCATTTATAAGAAATGTCTAGAATACTAAGCAGATTAGTGGTTTCCAGGAGAAGGAGGGGGGTGAGAATGGAAAATGAATGCTAATGAGTACAGGGTTCCTTTTGGGAGTGAGAAAAATGTAAAATTACAAAGTAGTTATGGACACACAATTCTGTGCATACACTAAAATTCACTTAACTATATAATTTACATAGGTGACTTGTGTGAATTTCAATAAAGCTGTCAAAAACACACATAGAAATCAACAGTCTAGTTATGTAAATAACCAATTAGAATAAGAAATTCATTATTTGCAAAAAGTAGATTGAAAGTTACATAGGCTATAAAAATAAAACTTTCAAAATTACTAAAGTACACAAGAAAGAACACATGGGGAAAATGACATTAGCTAAGAAGACTCAACTTCAGAAAGACATTGGTCCCGCCTAAGTACTTTATCAATTTAATGTGATCCCAATGGAAAGGTTCACAGGCTTACTTTTTCCTGGAATCAAATCATGTTGATTCTAAAGTTTTAATGGAAAAACACACACAGAGAGGAGCCAGGGATACTCTGAAGAGGAAGCACAATGAAAACCACAGGCTTCAATAATCACCAGCCAGTGAGACATAGAGTCCAAAAGCAGAACCCCAAACTTACAGAATATGTTATGACATTAGGATACCATGGCAAAAAAATATAAACTTTTAAATAATGGTGTTGGGACAACTGAGTACTGGGAAAACATAAAGCCACATTTAAACCTCAGGACATATACTATCCAAGTTTAAAAACCAAATAAACCAACATATAAATGGAAAAAAGTCAGATTTCAATAATACACAAAGGGAACTTAAACAAGACACAGGAAAAAGTCTAACTCTAACTCAAAATACAAAAGCTATTTTTAAAGAGATAAATTTGATTAAAGAGATTTCCATCATGACCAACTAGGAAAAAAATTTTCACAACTCACTTCAAAGACAATATAAAGAACTATTAGAAATAAAGAAGAAAAGATCAACAAAATATTGAGAAAGCGTGTAAAGTTCTGAACATAGTTCACATAAAACAAATATAAAATGCCAGTTAAATATATGAAAACATACTCAATTTTATTTATGATAAAAGAAATATAAATTGAAACTAAATTGAAATGTTATGTCTCACTAACAACAAAGCTCCAAAAGTTTAATATCAGACAGTGTGGGTGACATCTAAGGGAAATAAAGTACTTCAATGTATGGCTTGTGAAAGTGGAATATGGTACAACCATGTCATTGCCAATTGTGGGTCTTTTCAGAGCAAAGCTACAAAACCAGCTCTGGTGCATCCCAGTCAACTTGAATCTAACAAAACCTTGTGCATAGGAAATTAGGGAATAAAGAAATAAGCTCATCCCTCTACAAGAGACTCAACCTATTTACTGAGCAGGTGCAAGGTCTACCCAGCAATTGCTGTGTGGGAGTCTTCAATCAGACTACACAACTAAGGAATTACAAGGAAGTTCACAACCAGACACAGAACAACATCCTATAGTGGATGCTAATTTCAGTGTATGAGAGTCAAAAGACATTTCAATTATGGAAACATAATATGAATAAATTATTAAATAAGCTTCACTGAAATATAAAGTTAGCAGAAAAAAATCAGATTTTGAAATAATTAACATTATTTTATCTAAAAAAATTCACATTTCTATTTATAGAGAAAGACCTGAAAAGTGTAACTGTGGTAATATCTAGAAAGTATGAGGTTTAAAAAGCATGACAGAACCTGTGGCAGCAGGGCAGGAACATGTGTTGTATATGCTTGCTTATTTTCTAATGCTCTATACTGCACAGTGTTTTAAAGTAGTTAAATAAAGCTTCAAGATTCCCACTAACCTACAAAAGCCCACCTGAAAAGTGATTCTCTTCCTGGTTGCGTGTAGGATTCTTGGAATAATTCAGAATAATCTCCACGTTGGAACACCATTGCTTAGATCACTCTCTGGCAAATCAAAGATTTCCTTCCTAAATGGTATGATTTCAATAAAAATAAAACATCTACCAGTTGAGGTCTAAGAGGGATAAAACTAGAGTCAAGTCAATTTTCACAGGCCTGCTGAAACGCCTTCACAAGCACACTTCACCTCCACTTCCCCACCCAAAAACCTCACCAGTGTAGTCCCCAAGGCTGCCGGGGGAAAGGAAACTAGCAGACTTCACACAGCACTCCTGTCTGGAAGAGAAAACTCCAACCAGATAGGCCTGATCTGCCTCAGAATNATCCTTTGACAATAAAGGCACACCTCATGACCACTGACATGGTGACTTTTGTTTTGAATCATCACTGCGTCCTCTCTACTGCAGCAACACAGAAATGTGTGTGAATACAACTATACTGTATGATTGTTTACTGACTTAGCAGCTATGCAGTGTGTAACTGTAATATGGTGAAGACCACAGAGACTGCCACAAACATAGTCCTCTCCTAGTGGATCTTGCAACCTTATGTACGAAGGTGAAAAACAAGGTCACCCAAACCAATGATACCTAAAAACCTTACATGTTATGAATGAAAAACAAACAAAACAGGGTGCTCTGATATTGGAAATCAGCATATGATTGACAGTGAGGGCCAGGGAATGTCGGGTGTAGAAAGTGACATTTGGACTTTGACTATAGAGTGAGTAGGAGCTTGATAGGCACTCCATGCAGAAAGACTGTACATAATGGCATGGGAGTAAGCAAACACAGCAGCCACAGAACTGAAAGAGCCAGGATGTGACAACTAAAGGGTTTCAAAGGAGACTGGAGAAGTAATCAGGGTATGCTGTGACCTCTGCTATTCAGAATTTGGGACTGGACTGAAGTGGGTGGGAAGCACTTGCATATCTGAAGTGGTAGAGTGACAGGTTCTAATGTACACTTAATATCATTGTGGGACATGTTAGAAAGGCTCAAGAATAGGCGTGACAGTGGGGTATTGTGGCACATGCCTTTAATCTCAGCATTTGGGAGACAGAGGGAGGCAGATAACTGTGAATTCAAAGCCAGCCTGGTCTACATCACAAATTCTAGAACAGCCAGGGCTATATTGAGAGACACTGTCTCAAAAAAACAAAACAAAATTAAAAAAAAAAAATGAATGGCCATGAAGAGCCAGTTTAGAAGACTAAATCATAGGGCTGGGAAGATGGCTGTCTGTAAAGGGCCTATGGCACAATCATGAAAATCTAAGTTCATTCCCAGCACCCACATGGGTACAGTGGTGCGTTACCATAATCCAGTGCTGGGGAAGCTGAAATAGGCAGATCCTGGGGGTCACTGGTTAGCCAGTCCAGCCAAATCAGTGAGTTCTGTGGAGAGATTGTCTCAAAAAATAGAATGGTTGAGGAAAACATCTGACATCATCCTCTCATGTCTACCACAGGTGCATATATGTATATGTACACACACACACACACACACACACACACACACAGAGTTAAGATGACACAATACAGTCGGTTAATGGAGGTCTAGCCTGATAACCAATTTAGTCCAAAGTCAACTTTTGTAAATAGAATATAACCCAACCTGTCCAGTATACAGTCTATGTTGCTTCTACACGACAACTACAGAGCTACTATGGTACACACAAATGTGACTCAAAGTCTAAGAGATATATTAACTGGATCTTTATGGAGAAAGTTGGCCAGTCCCAGGGTAGGGACAGCAGTGGAAAGAATTGGGCTCACAATTCATAGTCTACCTTCCTTACTCAGGATTCTGTGCTGTGAATTCATCCACTCACAACTCATTTGTAACCCCAAAATCAACACTCAGGCACTTTCTCTCCTTCCCATGCAAGAGCAGAACAGCTGGGAGGTCATGCTGCCCTCATGTGTGCCTAGCTGAAGCTCAGCAAAGTGATGTCCTGCCTTCTTATTCCAGCTCTTACATAGTGAACAACTGTCCTAAATACCATATACTTGATGCTTCTTTTTGTCTTTTTGTATGTGTGTGTGTGTGTGTGTGTGTGTGTGTGTGTGTGTGTGTGTTTTTAATTTGGTGATTTTGCTGTTAAAATGGCTGAGGTTCTAAGCACTGTGCTGAGATGCTCATATGAGCTCCAAGGTAAAAGAAGCTATGGTATTCCTTATGAGAAAAAATAAGCATTTGATAAGCTCACTAGGGCTTGAGTGATAGCACTGTTGGCTGTGAGTTCAATGTTAGTCAACAGCAAGACAGCTCAGCAGATAAAGCATTTGTCACTAACCCTGGTAACCTGAGTTCAATCCCTGTAACCCATTTAAAGGTGGAAAGAGAAAACCAGCTCCACAAAGTTGTCCTCTGACCCCCACACATGAGCCATGGCATGCACATACCCACATATATATGCATTCCTCCTCCTTACCCCCTCTTACACACACACACACACACACACACACACACACACACAAAAGTTAAAATTAGGTTGTCTGTAAGTAGAAACATAAAAACACTGTTATACAAATTTATGTAATATCAGAACACATAATATGTACCAACATACAACATCATTACACCAATGTTACTGATGCCATGTAATGATCAATTGATGGAAATATGACCAAAAACTCGCAGGAAATTAGCCCTATATTTTCCTTACCAATAATGGCTCACTGTTCACTAATTCAGGGTTCACAGAACATAACTACAGCTAATAATGAGAATGGCTACACTTGGGAAGAAAAACAAATCAATAAAAAGTAGTGATGGATTAAATATGAAGTAAACAAAGGCATGGATGACTCCAGTGTTTCTGAAGTAAAGTACTGTGTTGGAAGATACTGTGCGGAAACAAAGCATGGAACTGGAGTGTATTTCACGGGGTGAGCCAAGATTTTTTTTTCTTTAGATGTGTTAAAGTTGAGATGTCTATGAGATTTCTACATAGAGATGTCAAGTAAACTGTTGGCTTCATGACTCCAGAGCTCAAAAAAAGTCCAAGTATTGATGGGACTTTGAGAGTCACTGACACGCTGAAGTAATATTCAAAGTCTGGGACTGACGTGTCACTCAAGGGGAAAAGAATCAGAGAGCAGGGTCCAGGCCCAAGTGCATCAAGGCACTCCTTTACTTCCACAATAAATAGGAGAGATCATTTAAATCTTTATCTAGGTAGTTTGATTTGCTTAGTTTGAAAACGCTTTGAGGAAGGAGTTAATCCAGTGGTATATATCTAAAACATGACATATTCAAATCCTTTGACCTAGTAAACATAATTTGGAGAACAGATCTTAAAATTCAGACAAACTTTACTGTTACAGAGAATTATCCTGAGGAATAATTCATGATGGCAAAGCCAGAAATAATGTTAACATTTGGGGAATGTTTACTCTGACAATATTAATGATATTTTCCTGTGATTTCATCTATAGATTCTAATCTTAGAAATTTCAGCCTTTCCAAGGACTTAATGAATGTCCACTTCTATTTCCTTCAAGCTTAAAACGAAACAAAACAAGACAAAAAAAACAAACTAAATTACTCACTTTCATTCACTACAACACAAGCTGCTCAGGGCAGAATGCTGTCCATGAGGCACATGGACATGGCATGCTGAGTGTGCTTAGCTGACTTCAGTTGAACCTCATGCTTTAATCACATAAGATTTATAAAAACGTGTTGTAAAATGAAGCAACTTGTCAATCTGTACCATTCCATTTGTCTAATAAGCATTCCTCTCCTCACTTTGAGGCTCCTTCTCCATCATTTGTTAAACATTCTCAGGCAGCAGAATCTGAAGTTTGGTTCACCTACCCTGTCCCACAGATAGAGAAGTCATATGGCCTGCTAGGGGCCAACTAGGGCTGTATCTCAGTGGTAGAGCATTTGCTTAAAATGTGGAAGGCCCTGTGTTTGATCCCAAGCAATATTCCCATGCACACGCATTCCCATACATGCATGCACACACACACACTTAAGTGTGTGGCAACACAAGCCTGTAATTCATTCCAGCACTTGGAAGGCTAAGGCAGGAGGACTTGAGATCTAGGCCAGCCTTTGTTACATAGAGAGTTTGAGGCCAGTAGAGGCTACATAGAGAGAGGTTGTTTCAAACAAAAACAAAAAGTCGTGCTAAACTTGAAGTGAGCAGTATGGTTTGTTTTTTGCACTGGGTTAACTATTCCCATTCAGGCCTGACTTCTATGCTCACCACCTTATCTTTCAAGGAAAGCAACATAAATCTGCTTCTGCAATTTTAAAATACTCAGACTTTGGCTGAAACAAAAGTCATATCTGGAGAAGAACCAACATATTTTCAAATTCCACTTCATTATCTACAAGGGTTGGGAAGTCTCCACTACACAGCCACAACTTGATGATAAAAGGTGCCAGTTGGATCTATCTGCTTTGGATTGACCCTATCCTGCAGGGTAGGCTGCCTCACCTTCCTATGTTGTCTGTACAGCATACTAACAGTCCAGTCAACCCTGAAGAAANGCCATGGGGATGCAGTGGAGTCTCAAAATGCAACAGGCAACCTCCTGGGCTTGGTAAGTCTTTTCAAAACACATCTCCTTGCTCAAAGTAGGCTCATGGCTTGGCCTCCCCATACTACATCCCTCCTCCAGACCAGCTACTCCACACTGCTTTACCATCACTACTTCATCTGGCTTGGGTGATGAGGAACATTTATGTTAAGGAAATTAATTTAGCACCAATGGTCTTAGCTTAAGAAGGATTCTAGATCCTTACTGTGTGTTGTCTGGGCCATTCTAACAACGCTGTGAGAAGGAGGGCAGCCTGCATGTCAAGACAAGAGCAGGCGGGTGTCAGGTGGACTCAGGTTTAAGCTCTGGCTCTACTATGACTGGTCAGAAGGCTTTGAATACATTATTAAATATTGCTAAGCTTCAATTTCCCCTTCTATAAATGGAGAAAATAACAGAGCTCTTAAATGTTAGCTAATAATAATATGTTACTGTGTGAATGATGACTGCCCAGTCTGTTCCAGGGTCCTAGGGCCAAATTGTACCACTGCAGACGATCTGGCTATGGAAGGCCCAGAGGAAGTAACTCCTGCACTTGCTGACCTGCCAGGGGAGATGGGAAGGTATGTGAGAGGACAGAGACAGCCTCTGCGCATTCCTGAGCTTCTCATGGCCACAAAGGCAACAGGACCGCCAGCTGTGCTAATGTCAGGTCTCTCCCCCAAACATCTAAGAAAAGCTTCATCAAAATAGCTATCTGATTTTAAATGTGTACTGATTCTTCATTAAGAATGCATTTCTCCAGAACAATGACTTTCCACTGGAAATGCAACTGGGGCCTAGCACACAGACTTTACAAGTTAGAAACTCTAGGGGCAGAGTCACATGTTTTAACAAGTCCTTAAGTGACTGATGGTCCTCCAAAATAGCGCCCCACACAGATACACTTCAGAGAGTTCCATGACATCCCTTAGACCCTCCCACCTACTAGGATAACAAGATATAAACATGCCCAAGATGCAGAGAGTCAGAAGAATAAATAGGTAGGCAGAGGGGCCCTGTGGGTAGATAATAAGCAGTTAAAGTGGAGAGGAGAGATGCCGTCAAGGAAGAGCAGGAGGGGAGGCCCCAGGTGCCAGGGGCCAAAACTTAAACAAGAGTAGCTATCAGATTTACTAGGTCTTCCATGAAGTTTCACTGGTGGGAGGAACATGCTGACTATTGGAGCAACCTTAGTAAGCCATAGGACACAGGTCAGCTTCATGACTCCTGTGCTTTACAAAGCGACTGCAAGTACGACATGGATAGAAGGAGGGAAGGGAGAGAATGAGGAACAGAACAGGAGATGACACAACCTACAGCTGTCATTTGTACAAAAAGAAAATATTTCAAATAGTCTTCATTTCTGAAGTATTTGAAACACAAGGTAACCCCCTACTAGCAACGTAGCTCCCTACTTGCCCCCTTTAGGCAAGACTCAGAAGCCTAGCCACCCCACTCCATGGCTGAGGAGTCCCCAGAGTCAAGGTGTGTGCCCATCCATAACACAGGCTGAGCATCTGTTGTCTCCCACATCCCCAGGGTGTCGAGGCTCCCTGTCCATAGGTCTCAAGCCTTTCCAGAGTCTGAGGGTGTGTACTCATAGGCCTGACAGGCATCCTTGGGACACCCCAGGTCCCAAGAGGAGGTAGTAGGATGGTTGCAGTTCAGAAAGACAGAGTGGGGTCTTGTGATGCCCTCTTGCCCCAGGATCTACTAATGTCAAGCAAGCCTGCCCTTAGTTTGTGCTCTCATAGTGTTATAGTCTGTGTCCAGAAGTCACTCAGCAGGATGGAAATTCTTCCTAGCCAGGTCAAAACCAACACCAGTGCAAGAGTACTCACAGGATCCCATCTGGGGTCGTGTTGTTACCGAAAGCAGTGGCAAATCTCAAGTTTGTGGTCATGTCAAAGGGCAAGAATGACTCAAAACCGAACCTTAGGAAGGCAAAATTGTTTTCAAAGCTGCTTAATGGCTGAAAAGTGCTTTGAGGTTCTGTGAAACTAATCATGATTGTACTGGTGGTCCTTTGCCTGTGATTTTCTGTTGTTAATATGTAGCTCGTAGTGACAAGCTGCAAACTTGTTCAGGGAAACATGGAATGAATTCCTAACAGAAAACTGAAAATACTAGTACTGAGGGCACTGTGGCTTTGCTCTCCTAGAGGAAAGAAAAACACACCCTTTAGGTGCTGGCCTCTGTATAATACTGCAGGCTTCCAGGCNCCCCAGGAGATCAGAAGTCAATAGCTTCCCCATAGCCTGGGGACAACAGGATGTGACTCTGATGAATCCTAGGAACCTAGACACTGGAGCTATGCCTAACAGTGCAGTCCAGCGAAGCTGTCCTCAGCATTCTAGGCTGTTGTGGGCTTCTCTGCACAATGCCATAACTCCACCCCACCCCTACCCTGGCCTCTCTAGTAAGCATCTGCAGCCTTTTCATTGATCTGGACTTTAGGATCCTCATGTGTCAGAGGTGGAACACTAATTCATGAAGGCCCTACCAGGTTGTACTATAGTCCAAGAAGGCCCTGTACAATGTAAGGAGCCTACAAAAACAAATTCTTAAAAGAATAGAAAAAATGTTTTGCCCAAGACAGCTAGTCTCCCTGATCTTAGATCCCTGCCACAGTTACAGGAAGGAAGCAAAATAGAACAAAAACTTCTTAAACCTCTGGGCCAGACAGCACTGACAGATACTCTCTCTGAATGTANTCCTAGGCAACCCAGATGCTAGTCCCAACTCCAGAGTACTCATGCTTCCTTCCACAGTACCCAGCCCCCTGGCAAGCTCTCCCAAGTTCCCTCCCTCCTCCTATTACATCCAGGCCACTAAAAATTACCTGGTTCAAGTATCATTTTGATACTAGTCCCCTTCTCCACACCATAAAATGTCTCTTGAATTGGAACCCTTTTAAACCTTTGACAACTGATCCAAAACACTTACTGTCCTCATCTGCTGGTCTATTTTGTGCTTACCACTCCAGCCAAGCAAAAATTACTTTGCAAATGAATCCCATTATACACTCTGCTCATTCACCTTGTTAAGCCAGCACAAGAGCTTTGGCTGTTTCTGTTGTCTTTATAAAGGACTACTTCATTTACCCAACTTCCCTTGAAAAAGGCTGATCCACGAAATTGATCTACATAAATTAATTTTCCTCTCTACCAGAAACTTAACCCTTTATGTGGTCTTAAATCCTTTTCAGAGTAAGTCATGGTATAATCAAATGAAACTTTATTTTGACCATTTTCATTTCTGTAATACATTAGAAAGCCTCCCCATCTCAGTAAGCAGAACATAATGAATATTGATTAATCATTTCCTTATGGTGTAGGTCATACTTAATGAGTAACAGTAATCATTCCAGCCTGGCTGCAGATATAAATGATCCGGACTGTAGCTGGCATGTGTGCATTCTTATGTCCCCTTTCACTCTTTCCCTGTCACAAGATTCTCTGAAACTTCCTTCCCATCTGAAGTCCCTGCTATCAGTGCAGATTTTAATGACTGGATGCAGGTACACAGAATATGGAGGCTAAACTCTTTCTGCAGAATCCTAGGAATTTACAATCTAGTTTTGGTCAGAGCTCTGTAATTTCTTTATTTGGGGTGGAGTAGGGTGGAGGTCCTTCCACAGCTAGTAACAAAACTGCTTTCCAAATCTTTATTTTGTGATTTTTATAGGCTGCAGGTACAAAGACCACAAAAAAAAATGGACTTCTTTAATAGAATGATGCCTAAGTTCTACACAGAATTGGCATGATGGATTTTGACAAACCCTTGGAAAAGTCACTTTATAATTGAAGAATAATTCGCAGGTTGAATAAGGAAATATTGGTATGGAAGGAAATGCCCAATTTTCACAAATAAGCCTTTTAAATCAAGATGTGATGTCTAACTGTATAGAGACGTGCTTTCTTTCATCCCAGATTATGAAGTGCTTCACAGTGATTTCTCACTGCAGATGGACAGAACCACCAGGGGATGAGGGTGCCCTTGTTGTATTATGTATTAGATGGCTTTCTTTCTGTGACAGAGGTTTTTATAATGTCTACACATTAGCACACAGAAAAGAGTCAATCAGTCTTAACTCTCTTTAAACATGGCACTTAATTGATCAGAATGTACAAGAGCAAAATTAGTTAGGCAAGAATTGTTAAACCAGAATACTACNGAAATCACTACAAATCTGTTTGGTATCATGTTCACAAATAAATGACACCACAAAACTAATTTTCAGTTGTGAAGGCTTGNTAATTTTTTTGTTTGTTTTGGTAATAATTTCCCTTGCTTTTTTAAGAGCATCCNAAAATGACCCAGTGGCAATGAGACTGTCCATTATATCTTTGTTCTTTCTACTGGCTCTAGACTGTCAAGAGGGAGGATACTCTCTGGAAGTTGGCCTTGTAACCACTCTCATAAACACCTGGCTCACTGACTGGTAAAACAGGTATGGCTTTTGCTGACTCAGAATCTATAAAGAATTTGACAAACTGTCCTTTCTAACCTGGGTGAACTAATATTACACTGAATCATAAAGACACTGTGCACTCTTTTCTTCAGTCAAGTACAGTTCAAGTTAGTGATACTTTATGTGCTCTGCATTCTGTCTGTTCTGCAGCAGATAGCTAAGAAAGACCCAAAGAGCTGGAAATAGGCTGGTAAAATTCAAAGAAGTGTGTATAGTCGAGCAGAAGGTGGCAGCTTGGTTGGGGGGCAGACATGGTGGCACATACCTTTAATTCCAGTGCTGGAGGCAAAGGCAAGTGGATCTCTGTGAGTTTCAAGCTAGCCTGGTCTACTTCTTGAGTTACAGGCCAGCCAGGGCTATATAGTAAGACCCTATCTCAAAAAAAAAGAGACTCAAGACCCGAGTGAGTACTAGCAAGTCATGAATCGTGGGCTGCTGTAAAGTATTGCTCAGATGACATTAAAAAGAACAGTCAATGCTACAGATGTTTATAAAGTTCCTATTAGGGTTAAGGAATTGTACAACTACAATGGGGACACAAAGGCTCTTGCCCTCCAGAACTTCCCCAGGAAGTAAGAACACTAAAGTCCCTTTTCTTGCATATTTTATACTAATAAGAATATTCTTAAAGAATTGCATTCAGATTTGATTACCACCACTTTTCTTAATGGAGAGAAACTAGAGAGTTCACAACAGAGAAAAGAGATGTTTCAGAGACAAAAATAAGCTCTGTGGGGAAAGTAAAGAGTACAGTTATTATCTTCAAGTATATGAAAGGCTTTAGAGAAAAAAGAAAAAGAAAACAAGTTTGATTGAAAGCAGACGGGATTTCTAGCAGGCCCAGGGATCTCTGAACCATCAGATGCATAGACTATTAGAACTAGTTAATGAAGGAATTGCTAATGCTCTTTCCTACCTCAGCTACCACTGAGCGGAAGATTTCAAGTCGGGGAGTTGGTCCTTGCTAAGGGCAAAGGCTGCCTTTCATTCTTAGGGATGCCTGCCCAGGAACACAGCTGCAGCCCCTCAAAGTCTGTCTTAGTGTTTGTTTGCACATTTGTAACGCAGCACAAAAGTGCTGCTGTGGAAGAGCCATTCTCTACCTGAAACCAGCAGAAGCTTGATGGGAACAGAGACTGGAAAGGTCACAGAGGAGAAGGGGGTGGGGGAGAATTCTTTCCTCCGTGGTGATAAGGGAATAGAAAGAACGCCACCTAATATATGATCAAACAAGGGCATATCCCCTACCCCTGACCCAGGTGATTCTGCTGAAGGCAAGGAGGCAGCTATCATTTCTCAGAGGTCCTGCTCGAGGGCTCTATGTTCCCCTAGCTAAGGGCACAGCCAGGCTTTTCCCAGAAAGACCTGCTCCTGGGAAAGAACTGCCGAAAGCTGGTGTGTGACTACTCCATCTACGTCCTGCCAGTGAGTACCCACATGACTATCTGGAATACAAGTGAGACAGTGAAGCCAGGAATGAAATTCTCCAACAGGCAGGCACACATGGATGGGGCACAACACAGCCTTCCTTCAACTCTAAATGTAGAAAACAAAAAGTACCCCAGCAGCATGTGCACGTGAGAACTGTATTTGCATTGATGAGGAGACACAAAAAGTTAAATAATGAAAGAGGAAAACAGCATCCTATGCAAAAGAGATGCTAATATTTAAGAAATTTCTAAGGAAATCTAATGAGAGGCTTTGAAATTCATACATAATTCTTTTAGTTCAACTAAAAAAAAACCATTTCAACATAAAAGGGGAGTTGGAGGTCTTCCCTTTACACCATAAGAAAACAAAAGTATGTAAGAACTGTCAAACACAAAAATAAAACAAACAAACAAACAACCATTGCATCTTGGTCAGACACACTCCCCCAGTGAGTTTGTACATGTTTAAATATTTTGACTTTCACTTCCTCTATTCCTGAACTCCCAGAGGTCAGAGGCCAAGTCTTTGTCATTTCTCCAAACACAGAACCTGCCACGAGGGCCCAGGACACAGCAGAGCCTTTGTAAATGTTAGCTCAATGAATGCACGAAAGATGCACCCTGGTCTGCAGAATGAGGGAACAAACAGAGTGTTCAGCATGTAGAGAGTGCAGAAAGTACATGACCCAAATTACAGTCTAAATCATAATCACCATCACCAACCCCCAAGATTCTCAGTTTCTTTTAAAGAAAAAATAAAGATCTTCCTGTATTCTGGGTTTTCAATTTTCTAGGATTTTTTTTTTCTTTTTCCCCTCCTTCAAAAAGGTATTGTCACATGAAATGGAGCTATTATGAGCTTGGGGCTTTCAAGTTCACACTCTATTAGTGGTTACACAAAGTCTGCTGGTATTATTCTGAATCTAGCCTTTGACGGGAACCCCAAGCGGTTGAATCGTCATACTAAGGCTACCAGAAAGCACTGGCAAAGCATGCATTCAGAGAACAATAAAAAATGCACAAATGTCCTACCCTCTGATCATCACTACTTTGTTCCATGCAAACCTCAAAGGTAGATCCTTAACACTGATCTCTATGGGANAAAGGAAGAAAGAAATAAAGAAGCATGAAACATAAAATATGAAGAATGTAAGCAGCTATAATTTGCATAAAGCCCCAATTTTCTTTGGTAAGAAAATTTATGTTTAATGCCTAGTGAGGCGGACCTTGGCATGTGGCTGGGTGGGAGCCTTTCCTCTAAGAAGAACCAGTAAGCAACCGTAGGGGAGTCCTTACCCAGCCTGCCACCTTGTATAGGAGTGAGTGGGTCCTTGCTAAGGGCAAAGGCTGCCTTTCATTCTTAGGGATGCCTTCATAGGAACACAGCTGCGGCCCCTCAAAGTCTGTCTTAGTGTCTGTTTGCACAAAAGTGCTGCTGTGGAAGAGCCATTCTCTACCTGAAACCAGCAGAAGCTTGATGGGAACAGAGACTGGAAAGGTCACAGAGGAGTTAAATAAAAAAAAAGGTTCTTCCATGGCTATGGGGGGTTTATTGTTGCTGGTTCCCAAACTGGAAAAGGAATAGCAGGAGATTAATAATTGAAATTGAAATGTTGCTATTACTGGTTTTCTAAACTATTTGTAGGTTATACTTTTCCTGGAGTTGTCATGCCTATAAGCAACTCAGAAGACAGGGATTTAACACAAACTGAGAAAATGCAGAAACTCTACTGAACACCAGGTTCTAATGGCATCCTCACACAATCCAATAAAGGCTAAAAGTTCTGATACCAAGTAAAAGTAAAAGTAAGATACCAAGGTCATAAGCTAGATCCAAACTCCAGTTTCTCTGATTTGAGTGTCCTGCCATCCTGTCCAGTATCAAGAATAAAACTAATGAGTTTTGCTTCACTATTCAAATGTAACAAGGAATATACTTACTTATCCAGTAAGTAGAACAATAGCTATACTTACTAACTTAAAAAATATATAAAATATAAACACAGGCAAAGATATTATAGATGATACATCATAAAATCCTTTTGAGGGAAGATAAATGGCTTGGTGGCCAGGTGTCTTCGGGTCCATGTGGTGAGGGGTTTCAGCATGCCAGGGTTTACAAGCCTGACTGTGAAAGGTTCCTTGGTTTCCTCCACACTTATCAACAAGCCACATCTCAGGTAAGTGAGCCATAGTTAACTTGGAATTTAGGTCCCTCTAATTGGGAACCATAGAGTTACGGACCCCTGTGGTTGACCTTTGTACTGCATACTGAAAAGGCCTTGGTAAGCAAGTTGATGGAGAAATATAATCACAAGGCAAATGTTTAACCTTCTAAAGAAAATAAACCCCCCCNTTTTTACAAGAAGTTTAACTTGATCAGTATCAAGTCACTGAAAACTAATGTGCTATTTATAAATCTATTCCTTAAGAAAGTCCTGGAAGACTGATTACACTTTGCTACTTATTAATTTGTATTATCAAATATGCTTTGTTTCAAAAGCAGCATGCCTGTCTAAATTTCTACATTCCAGCCTTCACTCAGTATTCCAGTCACACTCCATTTGAGAAATTCCAGCTGAAAAGTCTCATGTGTCATTAGACCTGAGAAGAAGCACGTGGAACTATAGGAGGAGAAATTCCTCTTCTTGGAGAAGTCTGCAGGGAAAGCCCTGCTCATTTAAGACACAACACACACAGTCCCTGGGTTCTGGTAGAGATATGATAAAAATCAGGTTCACTGAATCCACAGATTGTCACTGTGGGTCAAGGGAAAGGTCACTGTAGTCTTGGACACACACTGGGAGTGAATGTAGGTCCTCAAAACATAGTCCTTGACTATGGAGGTCATTTATCTGTCTCACAGCAGGCCTAACAGTCCCTCTCCAAAAGACCAGAGCTTTGGGCTGGGTGATTCTCAGCAGTGCTGAGCAAGACTAGGAAAATAATTATGAAAATGTACAGAGATGCTCCTGTAGAAGAAAAAGCTACAAACAAAAGAACAGTTAAGAAAACCCACAGACAAGATTCAAGAAAACCCAGGGTTAAAAGGGTGACAAATTAGGTTGCCTGGGATAGAGCAGGGTTGGAAAATAAAACTGTGGGCTGAGACCCCTGAGATCCACAGTCCTACACTGTAACACCTTACACACCTGTAATTCTTTACCTGACATAATCACTAAAAGAACAAAGTCATAGAACCAACCATACTAGGCCTTACTTAGCCCCAGGGTGGGTAGCCTACATTCCTTGTGGATTCCAAATGAAGTCAACATGATAAATGCAGTCCCCAAGGTGGCTTTGTACATAGTTGACAAAATACACCCCAACCCACCTACCCAGCCCCCTGGAAGAGGAAAAGCAGCCCCTCTATTACAGTTGTGAATTCAATGCCAAGTTCCTTCTAAAATGCTCACCAAGTGTCCAGCAGAGGGAGTCTCAAGGAGGTACTTAATAAAGAGAAAACTGTTTCATTTTAACACTCTAGACAGTGGGAGCTTTGACTGCAGCCCCCTCCCCTAGAACAGATGAACAATGAATGCCCGACATGGGCTCTCCTACGTGTTCACATACCCACTGGCATGTTCCTATTCGATGTGGTGGAGTGATCAGAAATTTTGTTTTGTTTTGTGGAACGGTTAAATGGACCTTGTGTTCTTCAGAATCAAAGAGGAAAGCCCCTGGAATAACATTTCTCTGTTGCTTTCTAAACAGCCCCTTTGTTTCTAAGAGACTCTGGAAAAAAATATTTACAGTCCATAGGTTATTTACAGCCTCATTATTCAGAGCCGGACTGGTAACTTTATTCCGTGCAGAAACCTAATTCATTTGGAGCCCTGGAACTAATAACAGATTTTCTTTTCAGATAAGTTTTTTTTTTTTTAAATCAGCCTCTCCTAACAGAGATAAAACTATTAATGAGATCCCTGTTTCACTCGGCCCCACAGTTCCCCGGGTTTATAGGATTACAATCTCTCTTCGCCCCTCCTCTTGGTTCCTGGCAAACCCGTTTCCCTCTCATTTGCGATTTCATCCACCGAATATCTGAACAAAACCGAAAGAAAGCCAGATGGACCCACGCTAAAAGTATGTAAAAGGCTGCTATTTCAATGACTTCACGAGAGAAACATTTTCACGATGAAATAACTGAAAAATCAGGCACACTTCGGTTGCAAAAGCCCCCGTACTACAAGTACACAAAAACACANAGAAGTGTAAAAGTTGATTCGGGTTTGATTTTTCTCGCTGCAAGCTGACGGAACTGACTGAAGAGAACCGAAAGAGTGTGCGAGGCAGCTGTATCGCCTTACCTTTTCTTTCTTATGAAGACAGTCAAATGGGAAAAATCAGCCAACGCCAGGTGAAGGTGCACAGCACAGATCTACCCAGGCCGAGCCAGAAAACCTTTTTTCGCCACCCTCCCCCCGCCCCAAGCCAAACTACATTTTCCCTTCCACACGCTATAATTGCGGGGAGATTTTGAGCCTATTTCATTGTTCTGCCTGGGTCTGAAATGGACTTTTCATCTCTACCCTCTCTCGCCGCTTGGCCCCTTACAATCGGATTCCACAGCCGCCGCCGCCGCCACCACCACCCCCCAAAAAATCGGAGGCTCGGAAAGAATAAAGGAGTGTGGGGTGGGAGTGGAGATGTTTGGAAAAGGGAGCAGAGAGGACGGACAAGTAGAAAGGAGATCATTTAAAGGTAATGGGGGAGGATCGCATCACCTTCATTTATCACAAATAAACAGAAAGCAGTCACGGATCCGTCTTTTCCCACACGCCACCCCCATTTCTTTTCTTTGGGCAGCAGCCCACCCGGCACACACCCCCCAGCCGCCTTCTCTGCCCTGGAAATAAGATCCCGCTCCAGGCCGGCTTCGGTCCCGTCTGGGCCGAGGATGGGGGCACCGGGGAGGGTCACGAGCCCCCGCGGCCAGGGCCCAGGGCTGCGGCCGGGGGCTGCCGGGCGAGGGGCCGCGGGCAGAACAAAGCTGCGGGGGCCGCGGCCGGCCGAGCCAGCAGGGGATCGCGGGGCCGGACGCCCCTTACCTTCGTACACGGGGGCCATCGGGGCCGGGGTGTCCGCGGTTCATGGCAACGGAGAAGGGAACGCGGCGCGCGAGCTCGGCCCCCTCAGCCTCAGTGGGAATCTGCCATCTTGAGCCTGTGTCTCCGCTCTCGGCTCAGCCCAGGCCGCCAGCGCCCGCATCACCGCCTCACTTGGCCGGCGCCGGGGGAGGGGGCCGGGCGGGCGCGTCGCCGCCACCGCCGCCGCCGCCGCCGTGGCCGCGGCCCGGGCCCTGCGCGGGGGGCTCGGCCGGCCCGGGGCGGCTAAGGCGCCGAGGCCGAGGGCCGGGCGGGTCCGCGAGGGCGGGAGCCGGGGCGGGCTGCGGCGGCCAGGGCCCGGGCCGGAGCTCAGC
>LZPO01107982.1:263516-283460 GCA_001675575.1 Neotoma lepida | reverse complement strand
GCTACATAGAGAATTCCAGTCCAACCTAGACTATATAGTGAGATCTTGTCTCAACAAAACAAAAACAAGCCTTTGAATGTTAAGTACATTGAGAATGGAGAGTAGTGGAAGGTTTTTGGGGTGATATAGGCTGGTAAACAAGACGTCACCACTGCACACCTGACTCCAAGCATTAGATAGAGCCAGGCTTGAGAATGGCCAGGGAGAGAGAATGTGCTAGAAACTTAGGTCCATGGGGCATTACAGGTNGTGCCTTTCCTGCCCACCCCACTTATCATTAAACCTATTTTGTCACCTCTGCTATCCTCTACTTGAACCCATTTTTCTTTTCCTACTGTTTGTAACCCTTGTTTTGTTTTGAGAGAAAGGGTCTCAGATAGGAGGTAGTCTTGAACTCTGGGTAGCTGAGGATAGCCTTGAGTTCCAGGGATCTTCCTGCCTCCCCCTCCTGAGTGCTGGGATTACAGGCTTCCAAGAGATGCTTGTAAGTGAGGAAAATAAAAGGCAGTGGGTTGCAAAAGAAACTAAGTATATGGACACCTAGTTACTAAGTATCTGTTTATTGATACACTAAAGAACAAAATCTAATCAGAAAGCCTAATGGCTACAAAGTAGCAATAAATAGAAACAATAGTTCAAGATATCTGTAACAGCTGCCAAAAAGATAGAAAATATCTGTGATTTCTGGTAACAATGTTACAGTTGCTGTTATTAGCGTGTTAGCAGACTGCTACATTCAGGTTTGAGGTTTTAAGATCAATGAAAATAACACCTCACTCCCCCCAACCCACGCCCTCAGTCTGTCTATTCAAATTCATGGGGCCCCTGATTGTTATCTCTGAGACAACCCTTGTGGATCTGGGACTCTTAAGATAAGAATTCCCATCCTAAACCACGGTGGCACACACCTACAATCCCAGCATTTGGGAGCCTGAAGCAATAGGATCACTTTGTCTTCAAGGCCAGACTGGGTTACATAGTGAATTCAAGGTCAGTCTAGGCTATGCAGCAAGACTCTGTGTCAAAAAAGATAAAGAAAAATCTGATTCTTATCCTATTTCCCTGTTTGTTTGTTGTTATTGTTAGCTTGTTTGTTTGTGTTTGTTTTTTGTGTTTTTGCTTTTTGGATAGACTTGATAGACTTGTAACATAATAAATTATTTACTTATTTCTTGTTTTAAAAGTTCATTTTTTTTATTGTTCCTATTAAGATGTAAGTTNCTTGCAGCATTTGGCTGTTTTGTTCACTGATTAGTGTCCAGAATAGCGCCGACATTTATTAGGGCCTTCCTCAGTGCTAATTATGCAGCAGTGGCCAGACTGCAGCAGTGTGGGCAAAGAGGCAGGGCCTGGAGTTTACATGCTTTCTCTAGTTCTCTGTAATTTTGTTTTCTCTCCCCCCAGCCCCCCAAATATTCTCTAGCTCAAGAAGTATTTAAGATAAAGCAGATCCAGACCTCTGCCATCAGGAGTTTGTTAGTACCTGGGCAGTTACTAAGGATGTGGATTTTTGGAGCTAGGCTGACATAGTTCGAATCTGCCTCCACAGCACAGTTGCCACATGACTACAGGCACATTTGCTAACTGTTCTGTGACTCGGGTTTTTATTTTGTTTGTTGTGTGTCTTTTTTATTGTACAATTTCTTTTTCATTTATTAGTCAATCATCAGAAGGTTTACTAGGTGCCTGGTCCTGTGATCTGTATTGGTTCCAGTGGGGAAAGAGACAAGTAAACAGGGGTTACAGCCAAGATAGTGTGATCGTGCTCTGATGAAGCAATAACAAGGTGCAAGATGTGTGGGACTCCTGAGCCCCACCAATTCAGTCTTAGCATACTGTCACAATCAAGAAAACTTCAAATAAGTTCTCTCTCTCTCTCTCTCTCCCCCTCCCTCCTTCCCTCTCTCTCCCTCTCTCCTTTTTCTTCACATCTCTCTCTTTCTCCTTTTTTCTCCCCATCTGGAACAACACCAAGGAGGATCTAAATTTACAATACATGCCAAGGGTTAGAAAAGTTCCTTTCTTCCACCTCAGCTGCCCCAGAGCTTCCTCAGGTGGATTAAATTCAACTCTCATCTTCTTTCTAGGGGTGAGGGAATTGGGCNAGGTAAGGATTTCAGGGTTCTCTTCGGTAGTTAGTAGAGAAAAAGACTGTGGCCATTCTCTTGTGCTGGTTTTGCCCATACCCAGGAGCTCACAGGACACCGTAAAGGAAGTGACACACACACACACAAAAACAGCCCCTTAATGTTAGGAAAGGAGGGTAATGCTCTCTGCAGTGAATCTGTGGAATGAGAAGTCACAGCCCTCAGCTGAGGGGCAATCAGTCTGCCCAGAGCATAAGGCATGACCAGGAGGCTGGTGAGGAGGCCTAAGGGAAAGGGGGGAGGTCAGGGAGGTGTATCAGGCCAGGCTTCCTAAACTGTATCAAAGAACTGGGGTTTGCTTAGAGGTAATGGGAAGTTAAGGTGCCAAAAGATGAGCTGCAGGTGGTTAAAAGCCCTTGTTGGCTGCAGAGAGGCCCACAGCCAGGAGGCAGTGTGAGGAGGCCATTGCGATAGTAAGGGACAGTAGAAATTGCTGGTTTCAAGAGACAGTCCAGATTTGAAGTCTGTAGAGTTAATGACTAACTCTACAGACTCTGTGTGTGTGTGTGTGTGTGTGTGTGTGTGTGTGTGTGTGTGTATACACAAAAGCTAGAGGTCAACCTCAGGTGTTGTTCCTCAGAAACTGTCCCCTCTTGTTTTTGAGACAAGGTCTCTTACTGAACCTCAAAGCAGGGAAATGTTATGAGATTTATTTGTTTATTTTTATTATTGTGTATATGTAATATGGGTGAATACAGGCATGCACATTACAGAATATGTGTGAATGTCGGAGATCAACCTCTGAGAGTCAGGACTCTCCTTCCTCAGTTAGGTCTGGGGATGGAACTCAGGTTCTCAGGTTTGTAAAGCAAGTGCCTTTACCTGCTGAGCCATCTTGCTAGCCCTCTTCTGTATACTTTAAATCATATCTAGATTACTTGTAATCCCTAATACAACATCAGTGCTGTGTAAGGAGCCATTATACCAGACTGTTTAGGAAAAATGATGAAATGTTCACTAGAGATTCAGTTAAAAAATCCTGATGAAGGATGCAGGACCCTCAGATACGGAAGGCCGGCTGCCTGCACACACAAGGCCATGAGGTGCACTGTTGCACTCCTCCCCAGAGAATGAACCTCCCTCTGCAACTCCATGTGCTCCAGAGACCCAGGGTACAGTACAGAAACAGGCTTAGCACCCCNGAAGTTCTCTTTCTTGCTGCAGAACTGCCAAATTCAGGTCCCCAAACCCAAGGACAGTAGGGCCAGAATCCGTTCTTGGACTTTAATCCTGTCCCTCTTTCCTCCTCCTTCCTTCCTCTCCTTTCTTCTTCCTCCTCCTTCCCACCTTCATCTTTTTTATATAGAGTCTTGCTTTATAATCCAAGATGGATTCAAACTTGAGATCCTCCTGCCTCAGCCTCTTGAGTACTAGTATTGCANNCATNCACTACCACATCCAGCAAGACTAATCATGTTCAAAGTGAAGTCCCAGGACTTCCTACCTCAGAAACATCAGAGGTAGCTCTCAAGACTGTGACAATAGAGCAAGCACACAGTCTCTAAGGATTTGGGATCTTAGGTCACATTACACCCAGGAAGCTGCCTTGCCCAATCCACTTGCACTTTTGAGGACAAGCCAGAGGACTGGGATGCTGGTCTCAGCATGCAGCACTGCCAGGATTGGCTGTGGGAGAGACAAGGATGAATGAGGAGGATTTAGGGGTTAAGGCTGGGAACGCAGGAATGAACATGGTACCCAAAAACCCATGCCCACAAGACAGCCCTGCCCAGACAGCAGAGAGCTGTTAGGTAATAATGGGTGCACAATAGGACTAGATAGTTATGCTGGCCCTGGACTGGGGAGACCCTTCAGTGCCAGGCCAAGGTATTTGATTCTAATTCAATAAAGCAACAGTGAGACAGTGAGTATTTCTAGCAGGGATACAAGTTGAGAGAGATACAAAACTGGGAAGGAATGGTTGGAAAACAAAACCTTTTTTTTATTAAAAGATTTTCTATTCATTTTATATACCAACCACAGTCCCCCTCTCCTCTCTCCTCCCACCCCCTAGCCTACCCCCCAATCCACCTCCCATTCCCACCTCCTCCAAGGCAAGGTCTCTCATGGGGAGTCAGCAGAGCCTGGTACATTCAGTTGAGGCAGGACCAAGACCCTCCTCCCCGCACCAAGCCTGCACCAGGTGTCCCACCATAGGCACTGGGCTCCAAAAAGCCCGCTCATGCACTAGGGATGGGTCCTGATCCCATTGCCTGGGGGCCCCCTAAAGAGTTCAAGCTAAACAACTGTCTCGAATATCCAGAGGTCCTAGTTCAGTACCATAGGGGCTCTACAGCTATTGGTCCACAGTTTATGTGGGAAAACAAAAACTTTAATGTTTTAAGTCTGGGTAGGAAGTCGGTTTATAAACTATCATCAAAAGCAATGTCTGACCCCTTCTCTGCTTCTATGTATGTGACAGCCATTGTGCTCATCAAGGGTCCTGGTGGGATAATGTGTCATTCTCTCCTGGCTCAGCACCCCATCAGGCATGCAGTCACCTTTTGCCCTTGCTTTTTAAAAATATACTTTTTATTCTTTGAGGATTTTATACTACAATGTATTTTGATCATACTCACCCTAACCCCTCCCAGATCNACTCTGCCTCCCTGACCATTTCCAACTTNGTCCCCCTCTCCTCTCAATAACCCACCAAATCCCATTTGTACTGCCCACATACTCAAGGGCAAAGGGCCATCCACTGGAGGATGGTCAACCTACCATGGGCCATACCCTTAAAAAGGAAAAAGAAAAAGAAAACCCACTCTCCCTCNCCCAGAAGCCATCAATTATCAATAACTCCTCTGCTGGGGCGGGGCCTGTTAGTCACCCCCTACTCGTGCTAGAATGTTAACCGTCTTGATTCTGTGCAGGTTTTGATCGTATGCTGTGCAGAGGCTATGAGTTCANGAGTGCAGTGGTCCTGCTATGTCTGGAAGACCCTGTTTAATTCTGGTTCTCCTCACTCTCTGGTTCTTANAATCCTTCCACCCTCCTCTTCTGTAATGGTCCCTGAGCCTTAGTGGGAGGTGGTGGTAATAAAGATGTCCCATTTGCCACTGACACTTATTCTNTGTGTTTTGATCAGTTGTGTGTTGTCATGTTAACTGTCATCTGCAGCACAAGGAAACTTGTTTGATGAGGTCCGAGGGCTACACTCATCACAGGTAAAGAGATACGAATTTAGGGGGCAGTTTGATACTATGTCCATTTAGTAAACTGATAGTACTAAGTTCACCTCTGGGGACTATGAACACTCCATCCATGGGGCTTTGTAATAATTTGAGAAATCACAAAAATGNCTATAGTTTTAGTGTGCTTGATGTACCAGTAAAATGCATGACCCAGTGGCTGTGATTTGATGGTTTCTTTCATATATCCTTGAGTACTTNTATCCTAATGTGTTTTTTCTTATGACGTTTTTAGGGCTGGGTCAGTTTCTCCATCAAGCCATACTGAGTCTGACTGTGGCTGTGGATCTGAGCCNCTCAATTGGTTAGGCCCANGGACAAAATGCTAAAATCTCTTTATGTGGCCCTGTTTTCTCCTCACTGTACCACCCCCCCACCTCTATGATTGTTCCCTTTTGTCAATCAAACTTGTTACCAAGTGACAATCTATTCTACCCAAATTGCTTCATCAAGATCTTNGGCTTAACTATATGCTTTGTCTCAGCCTTGAAGCTGATGGAACTTTAGTTTGAAATACATGGAGGGAGAATGAAGCTCTTTTAGGTTTATGACTTAAACATCCATACCACAAATATGATTTTCAAAAGTCCTGCTTATTTTTAAATTTTCCTTCCCTTTCACTTTTCCAACATCTTCTTATTTGTTCTTTACCCTACCTTTAAGGGAAAAGCAAAACAAGCAACAAGCCAGGTGTTATGCCTGTAATCCTAGCAATCAGGAAGCTGAGACAGGAGGATAGTCATGACTTCAAGGCCAGCTTAGTCACATAGTGAGTTGCAGACCAGACTANATAGAGTTGAGAGTCTGTCTCAAAAGTAAAAGGGGGAAAAACCCAAACCACAAACAAAACCAACCAACAAACAAATGAACAAAAAGCCCACTGAAACTGAAATAATTATTTAGAAAGCTTCTACTCCCATTAAAATAACGAACTCTGTACTCAGGGACACAGAACAAAAGAAAAATGGGTCCTTCACCTCTTGGACAAAGGAAATTAAATTTGCACTTTGATTAAACTAAATGAAGTTCAATAGTAAGGAGCAAAACACCTGGATGTCAGGCAAACTTTTTTTCTTGTTCTCATGTATTATTTTCATAGATAAGTAGCTGGACTCCANATTATATTTATATGAATTAATAGATCCTAAGAAACTGTGTAACAAGTTACTACAAAGTTGATTGATATATAATCTGGATTTTATATCTGGTTATCCATTTAAAAAGAAAATGAAACAACAGTGTAGTGAGACNTTTATCTCTGTAAAGCACCACATGCTGCAGTAGTAGATAATTCAAATAGTGGTCNATCACAGTGGAACCTTCTGGTTCCACAGTAGACCAGTGTGGGTAATCCTTGTAGTGCTTTATTTCCAGCAGGCAGACAGGAGAAGAAAACCTCCCCTTCTGTGGGCAGACTCCACTCATCAGGCCTAGGCGTGGCATCCTATCTTCTGTCCACACTACATGGGCAAAACTCAGTACTGTGACTCCATCTAACCACAGAGGCGGCTGGGGAATGATCAAATATGATATGGCTTCTAAAAATTATGAGTTTNAACTATCTCTGTTGACCAAGGGGAAGTGTCTATGAGATATTAGTGATGGAGTAGGTTTCACAGTAAGATACATCATATGATATTTATAAAAGAAACATGAGACTTCCCAGTGGTGTTTTGTGCCTTCACACAAGCCCAGAAGAAAGTGTGGAGGGCTGACACACAGCAGGCTTTGCCTATCTGTCTGTTCACAGGCAAGGAATGGGGATGTTGGCAGAGATGTGACACTCTGAACCTTTTATTTCTACATCTTTGAGTTCTGGCTTTTGTTTCACTTCTACTAATGATCACACACTTACTTTGGATTTTTTTTAATATGTGTGATTATAAACTGGATATGGTGGCAGACTCCTTTAATCTCAACTCTCAGAGGGCAGAGGCAAGCAAATCTCTGTGAATTTGAGGATAGCCTGGTCTACATAGGAAGTTCCAGACCAGCTAGGGCTACATAATGAGATTCTGTCTCAAAAAAAAAAAATTAAAGGAAAACAAAATGCTTGATTTAAAAATATCAAAACAAAGAAGTATTTTATAATGGCTTATGTAAACCAGTGATGGCCTCTGTGAAATGTAGCAAAGAGGAAACAATGTATCTGGATATGTATGTACACCACAACATTTGTTCCTCTAGGAAGATACTTATTTTTTTCTCCCCAAAGTGAAGCAGAGTGTCTGCATGTATAAGAATACAACACTCTCTGGAGAAACACAGGATGCTGATTTCACATATAGCAAGGTAATTCCTCACCCTATATTTACTGTATTATCTTCTGCTATACCAAAGGTTACTGAGTATTCTACACCTAAATATTTGGGCCCTAAAAAGATCTCTCTCTCTCTCTCTCTCTCTCTCTCTCTCTCTCTCTCTCTCTCTCTCTCTCATTCTCTCTCTCTCTCCCTTCTGATTTTGAGAAGAAAAACATCAATTGAGTCTATGGATTGGATGGAATGGATCAACTTGCCAGATCCTTGGTAACCCACAGAATAGACTCACCTAGACCTCAAGGCTGAGACCTGGANCTTCCTTATGCCCAATACACAGAGATTCTTCTAAAAGCCAACCCTTAGGAGACCAAAAGAGCTAATGGGCCTCATCCACAGCCTGGGTGATGGCTTATTTCCTGGCCACTTTCTTGTCTGTATTTCCCCTGTAGCGCTCAGAAGTTAAAGACTACCTTATTAGTACAATTTCCTATGGAACTTGGTCCAGCATCTGGGTAGAGCTCATTACTAATAAAAACAAACGAACAAACAAACAGGTGTGATGATCCTAATCTAGAATTCTAATCTAGATTCTAATTCTAATCCTAATCTCTAATTCTAGTACTTGGAAAGTGGAGACAGAAGAGCCAGAGTTCAAAGTCATCCTCAGCTACATAGTCAATTTGAGACCAGTCTGGGCTACATGAGATCCTATTTCAAAAAAATAAACCAATAGCCTGGGGAGATGAGTCAGAGGCTAGGGGTACTTGTGAGAGCAAGAAGACCAGAGATTAAATCTCACATAAAAGTGGGCAATGGCTACAGTTTCCTGTAACCTTAGCATTAGGGTGGTGGTGGATGAACAGAGGGAGGCANATCTCAAGAGCTTTTGGACCAGCCAGCCTAGCCAAAAGGTTGAGTTCAGTAAGAGGCTTTCTCTGGAAAATGAGGGGAGAGAGAGGAAGATGCCAAAGTCCTCCTCTGATCTCTGCATGTCCATGTGTGGGCATATGCACCTGCATACACACCAACCAATCACCAATACAAACAAACAAGGTTGGGATCCAGAGNGGGATTTTGTTGGACTGTTTTGAAACAGAGTCTCAAGTAGCTCAGGCTAGCCTTGAAGTTGCTATCATCAACAAATGATGAACTTGAACTTCTTATCTATCTGCTTCTACCTCCACATATTGGGATTACAGGTGTATAACACCATACTTGGTTGGGTGTTTGTAAAAATTTTATTTCATTGAATTTTTATTTTAGCATTTATTGGGGGGTGCACATGTGTACCATGGCATATGTGTAGAGGTCAGAGAACAACCTGCAGAAGTTGACTCTCTGTTCCCACTAGTCTCTATCACCACCCTTCAGAAGAGGCACATGGGATTCATACTCCCTTAAAATCATTGCTTTTCTAGATCAGAGTCATCTGGTATAAACATATACATCAATGTTTTAAATATGTTTTATATGATTTTTGTCTAACATATGTCTCATGAATAGACAGAACTTGAGGATAGAACCATTTTAGAAAGCTCCTGGATCTCTCATCTCTCATCCATATCTGGTTATGGTAGATCACAGAATAGATAAGGACACTGATTTAAAAATAACTGTATAAACAAACTATGATTTATCCATACCTTCTAATGTCATCCAGGAACCAAAGTAAATGAGATAGCAAGCCAGCCACAAAAAGACACAAAGGGAACTTCCATGAATTCTAAGAGAAAGAAGCCAATGTGGAAAGACATGCTACTGGACCCTTCTAACTGTGACGTTTGAAGACGATCAAGGATAGAGAAGCATCAGACAGATCCTCGATTGCCAGGAATGAGTGTGGAGGAGGCAGAAGACATGCAGGTGGGGCACAGAGGACTTTTAGCACAGTGAAACTATTCAGTTTACTGTAATAGATCCATCATTATACATTGGTCAGAACTCCAGAACATACATACAACAGGAAGAGTGAGCCCTAATGTAAACAGTGGACTTCAGTGAGTAATACTCTGTCAATATTGGTTCATCAGTTGTAACAAATGTACCACATTAATGCAAGATGTTAATGACAGGGTGAAAACTGCATGGGGTGGGGGAGGGGACACAAAGGGCTCTATGGGAACTTTCTGTGTTTTCTGCTCCTTTTTCTGAAAAACAAAAAAACAAAAATCCCCTAACTGCTACTAATCTAAAGATTTGACTGTAAGCACTAATGACCACAAGGATAAAGAATGTTCTATCTTAAGACTGATGTGCTGGCTCATGTCTGTAGTTCCAGCAGTTGAAAGACGGAAGCAAGAAAAGTACTGTTAATCTGAGACTAGCCTGGACTACACAGCAAGTCCTAGGCAAAGCAGGGCTCATTCACACTCCCTTAAAAACATTGCCTTTCTATGTCGTTGTTGGCCCTGTTTCAAAACAAAGCAATCCCAAACTAAAAAAGAAACTATGTTATATCTTCATGCAGTCTGTATTCCATAGGTGCTGTCCACTGTTAAAACTCACTTAAACTTGCTGCTTGGTAGGGTCATGATACAATATCCGGAAGTTTCAAATGAATCAACTGAAAAGTGGAAAAGTATACAAAAGAAAGATACATTCTTGTTGTACGACCAACTGAATTGGTGGAAAAGTATAGAAAAGAAAGATACATTATTGCAATACGAGTTCTTTCCTATCTCAATATTGGAGAAAGCCTTAGCATTTAGCACACAAATTTTAATAGGAGGAAAATTCATTATAATGCCATCATGGAGTCCTACCATCAGTAGAAAGAGGACCTGCACAAATTTGTCATTTAAAGTTTGCTTTCCTCCTTCTTTCCTCTCTCTCTCTCTCTCTCTCTCTCTCTCTCTCTCTCTCTCCTCATCTTTCTTCTTTTCTTTCTTCTTTTGTGTGAATGCACATGGGCCTGGGTGTGAGGTGAGAGGTCAAAGTCAGATGTCCCCTTCAGTCTCTTTTCATCTGATTGTTTTTTTTAGATAGGGTCTCTTATTGAGCCTGGTTTGGCTAGACTGTTTGGTGAGTAAGCCCCTGGGATCCTCTTGCTTCTGCCTCCCCAATATTTGAATTACAGGTACGTGCTGGCTTTCTATGTGGGTGTTGGAGGTCACACTTAGGCCCTCATGCTTGCCCAATAAGCCCTACACTAATGGAGACTAGTCCCAGGCTCACCTTTTTCTCGGAGACTTGAATTTACTATATATCTGAGGACTGAACCCAGGACTTCCTGCATGCGAGGCAAGCACTCTACTAACTGAGCTAATTCTCCAGCCTTCAGCCTTGTTTTTGTTGTTTTTTTGGTTTTGTTTGTTGGTGGGTTTGTTTTTTGTTTTGTTTTTGTGTTTGAGACAGGGTTTCTTTATGTAGTCCTGGCTGTCCTGGAACTCCCTATGTAGACTATGCTGGCCTCAAACTCACAGAGATCCTCCTGCCTTTGTCTCCCAAGTGCTGGGACTAAAGGCGTGCATTACCATGCACAGCTCTGTTTTTGTATTCTTAATGGATAATTTAAGGAAAAGCCATATCTGGTTAGAAGAAATGAGTATTTGAGGTCATAGGCAGTCAGCTCAGTTAGTAATGGAGCCCAGTTCACAGTGTTGTTTTCAACTTTGAAAGAATATGCTGAAGATAACTGACCCAGGAGACTTCTCCCCTGGGACTATACCTGAACTGTTTATTCTCAACTGTCTGTAGTCACAGCTTCCACATCTATGAATTCAACTGAGGATCAAAATCACTCCTAAGAAATTGCATCCATACTAAACATCCCCAACTTTCCTTGTCATTATTTCCTAAACAATGTGACATCATCGGATGACTATTTGCTTAGATTTGCATTGTGTTGGGTATCGTAAGTAACCCAGAGATGGTTTTAAGTATACAGAAGAGGTGGGGGGCGGGCATCTATGCAAACACTACACCACTTCACACAAGGGACTCTGATGTCTGCAGGTTTTCATGTCTGCAAGATTCTGGAACTAATTTTCTNAGNATACCAAGGAATGACTTTTGCGGTTAGGCAAGGATTTGGGGCACAGAATTGGCCATTTCTCTCATGTAATCTTGTGTGGTAACTAATATCATTTTGCGTGGCCACTAAAATGGCTGAACTGATGGACAAAACCATTCAAATCCTTTATTCTCCGTGCCTTACCTAATAACCATGGAGAACCCAGCTGGCTGCTAGACGTTGCTTCATTGTTANCCAGGAAGAGAGAGGCTTTCCACCTCCAGTTGGCCAGTATTTCCTGTCCCAGATAAACAGCGCCCATCAAACTCTCCACCTGTTCATGAACTCTTTGTATTTGGAAGGGAAGCAGAGAGATAGGGGAGTCAGTAAACAGATGTGGGGAATGTCACTGGTCACTCTTAAGTGTCCACTTGCAGCAGAGACTATTTAAGTTCCATAAAAGGGCTGTACTGGACTCACAGAATCCCCCTAAATCCTCAGCATTGGTCTGTCTACACAAAGTTCATTTGATTCCATCTATTATCTTCTCGAATAATTATGAACAGTGTGTTTACCAACTAAAGCAAAGAGACGCTTGCTTAAACTCTTCTCAGAATGCTCACGCTCTGCATTCCAAGTGCTTAGCCTGGGGGTCGCCATTGTGTACACACAATAAATCTTAGTGTATCGGGAATCCAGGCAGTCACGAAGCTCTGATGATAGAGATTTTTTTTTTTCTTTAACAGACGGAAGTCAGGGAGGGCAGTCAAACAATGAGACTCAAGCAAGGGCCACCCTGAATCTCTGAGCCATGTAGGGGAGAAGATGGATGAAGCAGGAATTCTGAGAAAGATTCCTGAGAATTCTGAGAAAAATTCTGAGAAAGAAGCAAGCCAGAAAGGAAAGAAAGAAGTTGGTGAAGCAGGGAGAGAAGAAAGCCCTGAAATAAAGGAGAGTGAGAGATGGAAGCTCATGTGTGTGGAGAGCAGGGTCATCAAAAGGGGAGGTGTACCAGGCAGAAACCAGGGAGCCCTGGGTGGGAGGAGCCAAGCTCCCATGGAAGGAAAGCAGGTACATTGTTCTTCAAACTGCATTACTCACTGCCTGCCATCTGGCTTCTGAGGTGGATGAGGGAAGCGAGAGCAGAAAACAAAATGCCGGGCAGTAGNCCTGACAGTGAAAAATTGCCGTTTGTGGAGGTTTAGAAGAGTGTGAGAATAGAATCCATTTGTAGCAGAGATCAACACCTTTGTACATGTCCACACCAAAGCTCAAAGAGAATGTTTGCTTCCAAATCTTGATGGTTCTGTCCTAGATAGAGTTTTTCATGCAACTCCAAAAATTCAGGATCCTAACTTTGTCCCTGAAGTGTGACATAAAACTTGAAGGAAACTAATTTTCAAAGAAAGATTGATTGTGTTATGTACAACAGAGCAGATGCCTTGTGCATGATTCCAACTGTCATCATCATCATCACCATCATTTTCTGGTACTGGGCATTGAACTAAGATCTGCATATGCTAGGCAAGTGCTCTACCTCTGGACTACATGCCCAGTCCTTAAAAAAACCCGACCTTTTACATTTTGAAGACAGGGTCTCCCACTTATCCAGGATGGCCTTAAGCTCGCTGTATAGACCAAGTGATCTCCTGCCTCAGTCTCCCAGGGTAGCTAGAACTACAGGCCAAGGAAGACAGTCAATGATTTGATAGACAGNTTAGTCCTTGGTGACCTAGGATGTGGTCCACTTGCCAGCCAGGCTGGATCCAACACTTTTGTTCTGGTTCTAGAGGGACAATTGTCATCTGGGTGTTTGTACCTGGAAGCCTTGCCATCACTGGAAAGCATGACTGGGGCGGCTGTCATCCCTCTGCCTGCATCCCTCTGCCTGCATCCCTCTGCCTGCCTACTTCTCTGACGTCAGCATTATTATCTTCCATCCTCCCCTTTGAGTCTCTCTTCTTGACCTCCACATCCTGCCACCTCCTCTTCAGATCATCTTTGAGCTCCTCCTTTGCCATTCTCTGTTCTCTTAACTAAGACCAGGCCGTCATTCACTAGCCTCACTCTGTTTTATCTTGCATGTAATTTAGAACAATGTTCCTAGCACAGCTTTGAGCCCTAGGGTCTCTGAGGTCCCTTGCTCTCTACAGCAGGAAGCCCAGCCTGCCTCATGCAACTCAGGACGAAGCCCTCTCTGCTAAAAAGATGTGTGTTTGCTGAGACTTGGGATCATTCTGTATTTTCCTTGTCTTCCTTAACCAGTTCTATAGGTTGCACATCTACAGTATTAACTTGCCCTCCCTCATCATCTCCATGATCACTACCTTCACTAGGGCTCACCTCACACATTAGGATAACTACAACCTCCTCCCACTCTCCCTGCTCCTCTCCATCCCTTTCAACTAGTTCTCTACACAGTGGTCAGAAGCAATCTTCTCCAGTGCAGGTCAGGTTGAACCATCCCACCAATGGCTTTTCATTGCTCTAGAATAAAGTCCCAAATCTTTGTCAAAACCTCCAGGGTCCTGCCCAGCTCACTGCCTGTCTCCCTCTACCCAATGTCTGTGGGTCTTACACTGGTCCCACCACCACTGGTACTGACTTCCTGCCAGGCTTTCAGGAGAAGCATCCATCGTCCACCCTCTTCCTGTTTCTTGGCTGGCAGAACCCCCTCACCTCTCTGGTCTTGGGTATCTTCAGAAAAGCCACTGTCCATCATCATTCTTATTACTATTTGTTTGTTTGTTTTGAGACAGGTTTCCTCTGTGTAACAGCTCTGGCTGCCCTGGAACTTGCTTTGTAGACCAAGCTGGCCTGGAACTCACAGAGATCTACCTGTCTCTGCTTCCTGGAATTAAAGGCATGTGCCATTACCACCTGGCCTTATTACTATTTTTTATTCTTTTGTCCATTTAAAAAATTTTTTCCAGGTAGGATTTCTCTGTGTATTCCTGGCTGTCCTGGAAGGTCCTGTAGACCAGGCTACCTTGAACTCACAGAGATCCACCTCTGCCTCTTGAGTGCTGGGATTAAAGGTGTGCCACCACCACCCCGCCCTGGCTCCTTTGTGCATTTAAATCACTATTTGCAATTATTCAGTTTGTTTCCTTGTGTCTTATCAGTCTCTCCAGTGAACTTTCAATGTCAAGAGGGCCTGAACCGAGTATATCTTGGAAACCATCCTTTATCTCCTAGCAGGGGGCTCAATGTTACTGTTTTTCAATGATTCCAATATTCCCATATGGAACACTCCCTTCTACCTCTGGCTGTCTGTGCCCTTCTTATGTCCTCTTCCATGGCCTCTGGTACTCCCTCTAGTTGACATCCTGACTGTCCTAGATTTTCAGTGTTTTCCCATTGGTTGATTAATTTCTTCTTTCGTTCATTTCATTTCATTACAAACAAAAATGAAAACAAACAAACAAAAAATCCCCCAAACCAACTTATTGATTCAATTCAATCATGCTTCATCATGTATATACGGGAAAATATATTTTAATGTATGTGTGTATGAGAGAGACGTGTGTAGGGGTGTCCTTGGAGACCAGAAGAGGACATTGTATCTCCCAGAACTAGAGTACAGGCAGTTCTGAGCTGCCCTACATGGGTGCCAAGACCTGAACTCAGGTTATCTACAAGAGCAGTAAGTGCTTTTAACTACTGAGCATCCCTGCAGCTTGGGCTTCCCCCTCTTAGAGAAACCTGCTGTGGGAAGTGTCTTCAGCTTGCTGTACTTTCTCACTTCCATTTATTTCTTCCCTGTACTCAACTTCTTCCTACTTTTTTTTTATTATTCCAGATTAATTTCAGAAATAGTTTTAGCAGCTTTCAAAAAACAACCCTATAACACTAGAATTGAGGAGAGAGGGCAGAGACAGGTGGGTCCCTGAAGATCATTGGCCAGCCAGTCTCGCTGAACTGACAAGCTTCAGGTTCTGTGAGATATCCTGGGCTAAGCCTTGAGCCTTGTGCTAGTAGTTAGCCAAAGAATGGTTTCCACGATATACATGGGTCCAGGCCCTCTTGACAGATAGGACGTCGGGGAACAAAAGGTAGAGAGCAATCAAGGAAAGACATCTGGCATAGACTTCTGACCTCCACTAGCCCATGCATGCATGTGCACACACATGCACAAGTGTGCACACACATGCACAAGTGTGCNCACACACTAACAAGTACATACACACCACATACATATCACACCACACGTGCACACCCACATATGCACACCACACCATATACACACACATACCCACCATATAAACACACCAAAAAAAAAAAATAGAGCAAGAAAAGAAAGAAAAGAAAAACAAAATAAAACAATAAAAAATGAATCCCTCTTTCTTTCCCGCTTCCAGAGCTCATTTCTCTCTGCCTCNCCCCACTCTCCTTTGCACGTGCCTGTGCCTTGGCTTCTCTTCACTCTGCCTTTCTGCTTTCCCACTCTCCATGCNGTCCTAAGTAATCTTATGCCTCTCGAGATTCACTGCTGTCTGAAGACCTGGTGTCTAGTCCGGAGGCGCAACCTAGCTATCTCCAAGGCTGCCTTAAGTAGCTGGTTGTAGGATATTCTCAGCCAAAGGTCTCCCCAACCAGACACTGCAACTCCACACGTCAAAAGCCACCCAGATGCTCCTTTCTCACAGGACTGGTGATGGAGTTCATCTAACCTCAGAGTGACCTTTGGTTCCTGCCTCTAGCTCAGCTACTCTCTAGCTAAACAAGCCTGCTAAACAATACTCCTCCCACACTTCTGCAAAGATGATCTCTCCTCTCCTAAATCCTTAAACCACAAGCTCCCAGTTTCTCAACAGGCTCTCAAAGGGCCGTCTTGACCTCACCATCCCTTTGTGGCTGCTTTAGGTTCCCAGCTTCCTCACAGCTTAGGGCTCCCTGTTCAAGGTGGCCCTGGCTGCAGGTAGATGGTTTTGATAGTTGATCTTCATTGGCCACTTGATTGGGTTCAGAACTGCCTAGGAAACATACCTGTGTNTGTCTATGAGCGGGTATCCAACAAGGTTAAAATGCAGTGGGAGACCCCCATCTCAAATGTGGGCAGCAGTGTCCCATGAGCTGGGGTTCCAGANGGAATCAAAAGGAGAAGCCAAACAGCACCAGAGTTCACCTCTCTCCTGACTATGTCCAGCTACCTCATGTTTCTGTGACCACAGTTACAGCTGCTTCCACCATAGTGCCTTCCCAGCCATGATGGATTTTTATCGCCTCAAGCTATGAGCCAAAATCAACCCTTCTCCCTTAAGTTGCTTTTGTCCGGTATTTTTGTCACAGCTTTGAAGAGAGGTAACCAACACAGTGGNCTTCTGTACAGGGGATAATCCTTCATCCTTTGAACATCCTGGTCTCACTGATGAAAACCCTCCCATCATGACCAGGCTTCAATCTAAGCATGGCGTACTTGGCCGTAGACTTGAGAGAGATATACAGTAGCCACCATTAGATAATGTGTCTACCAGGTTTGACAGACCTAAAAAAAATTCCCTCAGAGCAGAGATAATGGTAAAAAACGTAGTAAAATAATAAATCATAAAAGAGAGTTTTAGCATTTATTATCTTTACTTCTCAATTATACATTTATACAATTTAATTTCTAACAGTGGCTATACTTAACAACCAGCTGGTAAGGTTCCAAAACATGTAGCAATTGTCTTCTCTCAACCTGTTCTAGGCAGCTATGGGTGTGGCTCATCTCACCTCTTACCTGGAGATCCCTTGTCTCTGATGGTCAGTCTGCCCTTAAGTCAGCTCTACCCACGCTGGGATGTTCCCCTCTCTCACTCTGACAGGGCTCTCACCATACTATAGGACAAGGGCCTGTTGCTCCTCCTTTTATGTGAGCATCCTAGGGTCAGAGGCTATGTCTTGTCTCCTCTTTGTCATCCCAGTACAGTTCTTGATCCATGCACAGTAGACACTGAATGAGTGGGTGTTTTCTGTTGGCAANGTTTTCCCTTCCTTATCTCTAATCACTTTGGAAAGCTGATACATGATAGAACTATGCACCACGCATCAGTGAAAAACCAAGTGCTTGGTAATTGGATGAGCTGACCATGTGAATGGAGCGTTTGTAGGGAGGAGTAGTTTACTTGTATCAATTTGGAGTAGGGCAGGGTATACTCTCCCAGCTGGTTTCTAGACATGAGGTCACCATGCTCATGACTATCGTGACTTAGGCTACAGAATGCAAATTCATTCCATGTGGGAAAGTGGTTGTATTAGACAGGGCTTTCCAGGGAAATGGAGTCAAGAGGCTGGGTGGATGGGTGGGTGGATGGATGGATGATGGACAAGAGGGGTTTACTATGGGGGCTGGGTCACATAGCTATGGAGCTAGAGAAGTCTTGTGATAGGTGGTCTGGAACCTGGGGTTCCAGCAATGCCAATAGTTTGCTCAGTCCAGCTCTGAATATCTCAGAAGCAGGGAATCTTGTAGGGCCAAAGGCCTAAGAACTGGAGTAAGGTAAGCATTGAGTCCAGAATCTAAAGGCAAAAGAGCTTGGAGTTCTGAACTTCAAGACTGGAAGAAAGAGTCCCAGCCCTGAGACAGAGAATGTATACTTCTTTTCCTCTGCCTTTATGTTCTGTGGTGGGGTGGAGAATACAGCAGACTGGGTGGCCTGCCCACATCAGGACAAATCTTTCCCACTCACTTCATCAACTCATGTTCCTAGGAGAAACTGTTCTCCTAGGCACACCCAGAGATACTACTTCAATAGCAGGCAGGTATCCCTTAGCCCAGTTAAGCTGGTACCTAAAAAACAACCCACCACAATGACCAATTAAGGTGGTTATACATCTGATGTTATGTGGTATTCTAAGCAGTGGCCTAGCNTTTCTTACTGAATGAAAATTAATTTTATCACTTTATGGTGGACAGAAAGCCAGGGTAGTCTATCAGGAAGAGTTAGTCAGCTAATGGACAGAATGCACCCGTGATTGAGCATCTTTTGTGTGACAGGTGCTGTATTAACTGTTGCAATGGGACATAATCCATAGTCACATTGATATCAGTGGGAAGCTTGGTATTATGGTGACATGGGTTCTAACTTCCAAGCCTTTTCCAAGAGACTCATATTTTTGCAGCCAACTAACTGCACTGGATGGTGTCTTTGGGCTCCTAAGTTGTAACACATCTACAGAAATTGAGCTCAGATCTCACCAGGAGCGAGCCATGATGTACCCGCTAGAATTGTTTTATCTCTTACAAGGATGGCTTGTTTACAAAACAGAATTTTTTGTTTTCTGAGCAGATTCAACAGTTCCATTAAGCAACAGCCAAAGTCGCCGTCATTTCTCCAGAACAGATTTCAATCTTAGCAAGATTTATATTTCACAAATAAATATTTAAAAACAAACCATAACAGAGCTAAAAGTAACCATATCACATATCCTCAAACTACGCCAGTTCATCTAGACTCGGGTCTTGTAGAAATTGTGTGTTACTGAAACCTGAGAGAAATTGGGAGTTTTTCCTTAAAAAAAACTTTAGGGTCTTTAAGATTCTATCTACAAATGGCCTCAGTCTGAAAGGCAAAATCCAAAAATGGATTTTTTTTCATATTTCATTCAAATTTCAGTTGGTAGAATCTAAAAGAACTTATTTTGGGGTTGGATTCAGCCTTATCCAATTTTGATGTAGATTTCCTAAAAATCTCTCCTTATACAGAAATATTTCTTGCTTATGATAGGTATAGATCGACATAGTCTCTGCATTCAGCCATGCCTTGTCAGGTTCAGCATTGGGTCACTTTTGTGGTTAGCAGACATTTCCCAAGAATCTTAGATTCCTGGGCTGGCAAGACGGCTCAGTGGGAAAGGCACTTGCTGCCAAGTCTGATGACCCAAGTTCAATCTCCAGGGCCCATATGGCAGGAGAGAACTTGCTTAAGCAAGTTTTTCTCTGACCCTCATGTGTGTGCCATGGCACATGCACTCACACACACACACACACACACACACACAAATACACACACACATACACTCACACACAAATACACACATACACTCACACACTCACACACACATACACACACATACAAATACACACACACATACACTCACACACAAATACACACATACACTCACACACACATACACACACACTCACACACACACACACACACTCACACACACACTAATTAAATGTGATACAAAAGTTTAAAAAGGAATCTAAGCTCCTCATGCAAAGATGAGGTATATGGAAGAGTGGGGAGCTTCCCCAATGAGACTGTTTATTTGCTTGCATGTGTATGTGTATAGCATACATGCATGTGTTTGTTTGAATGTGTGTGGACACAGATATATGTGGGTACACATGCATATGTGTGTCCATGTATGTAGAGACCAGAGGATGATATTATTCTTGCTCACTC
>LZPO01107982.1:243110-260797 GCA_001675575.1 Neotoma lepida | reverse complement strand
ACACACACATACAGACACACAAAGCAATGCATGTTCATTCTAAATTTTAAGTTCAGACAAATATAAGGAAGAAAACACCTTTTGCTTTTGCTCTGTGTGTGTGTGTGTGTGTGTGTGTGTGTGTTTCAAAGCTGTGCCATTTGGGATCTATTCCTAGTGAGAGATGTATGAGATGAGGGTTTAGAAACTCCTGGTTTCTGCCTACTCCCCACTCACTGAAGAAGGAGTACCTGCTTCCTTNTGGTCAGCTGGGTNTTGCTTCCATCCCTATCTGGCTCCCTNTGGATGGGTGTTTCTTCGAGGTGGGTCATAGGATTCAATGCTGCCTTTACCAGCCTCTCTGTGCTTCCTGTCTAGCCTGGAGGAAGCTCTATTCAGACAATATCAGCCCCTCCTTGCCGGAAGCCATCTGAGTGGGAAGACATAGTTTGAGCCATCTCTCTATCTAGTATTCTGAGAAGCCATCTCCAGACCTCTGCTCTTGTCTTGCTCAGCTACAGCCTGGACTATTGGCTTGTTCTTCACAAAAGTTCAAGTTTGGAGCACATGGCTCTCCTTCTGTCTGTTCCTTTCTTTCTCTCTCACATTTGTTGGGAAGATCACTAGTGTGACTGACATTTTCCAAGCTCTGACTATGCTNCCCATCATGANAGTCATGATGGAGACTGTCAGGCCAGAAGGCAGCAGCAGCACTTTCTAGCCTTGTCTTCACCTAGATCACTGAGCTGATCTGTTAACAGCCTGGCCNAGTGTTCTCTCAGCATAGCTGTGCCTGAATCAGGAGCTGGTCAATGCCATCAGATGAAAGGACAAATGTGGGAGTCCTAGTTCAAGATGNCACAAAGGGCTCTGCAGAGCTCCAGTGAGAATCCCAGTATCTCACTGGCTTAAAGGCCTTGGGGAAACAAAACACAGTCGAAGCCAAGCCATACAAGGAAGACTGTTTTCTGAGGCAGTGAAAGCCTCAGAATTGGAGAAATTCAAGCAGAGAACCAGCAACCTGGTGTCACNGATGCTCTATGAGTATGGACGCTGACTCAGTGCCCAGAGCATCTGTGTGGTACCCAGATGTTTCCCAAGACTATCGTTGCTGCCACTAACCCAAGCCCTCATATGGTTGTTCCATCCTGGGATCTCCATTTGGGTCTGATGTCCTGGTCACCAGGTCCTAGCTCTGTCCTTCAGCCTGTTACCCAGTGGATACTCCTTGGTATCCTAGTTAGGTGATGACATCAGGTACTTCAACCCCAGATACAAGTCCAAGTCCTGCCTCAAATCCACACTGCACTCCTGTTTGAAGGCTGTGAGAGACTCACAGGGGCAGAATAAATGGGGAGCGAGCATGTGTGTGAGTGGAGAGTGAGCTTGATTGATTTTGCAAAGCAGCCCTATGAGGCTCCCAGACCTCACCATGGCAGTTTTCCTATTTCTAGGTAGCCTGACCAAGCAGACAGAATAATGCGGTCAGTTCCATGTGGGGAGGCCATATCTTCTGACATGAATTATTCTAATTGACAGCTTATTCCAACCAGCAAATGCAGTTGAGTTAACACACCCCAAACTGATTTTGTTGGCAAACATCACCCAACTGTTTTCTTATTAATTTACCTTGGCAACACCTCTCCATCATGCAATTATGTGGGATTTTAGACCTATATTTACACCCATCCCACACACACCTTATGTTACCTCATCTTCTACTACCATGTTGAGGGAAAGGACACAGTCTTAGGTTTCTGTAGAACTCCATACAATATTTATTGGGAAATGACAAAGACACTTGTTCCCAGGTGTAAAGGTTCTGAACAGCTCAGGCTTGGAGAGAGGCCACCTGGAGAAGAGGTGTCCTTTGGAATCTGAAGGGGGAGGGGAGAGTTTCTAGGCCAGNTGTTTTCTGGATTTTGATTCAGTTGCTATGAGTAAGCTCCAAACTCTAGATTTTAAGATGTCTCCCCTCATACTATGACTCCTGGGAGACAGGAAGGACTGAGAAACGCAGCATCCTTAGAGGAGGGCCCAGTTCATCAGCAGCTGCCCCTGGGAAGCTGCTAAAAATATAAATTCTCAGGCCCCAATCTAGAGCCACTGAGTCAGAAGCACGGTGGGACAGCCTAGATATCCGTGTTTCATGTTGCAGGGGCGTCCCATGAGATGAAGCTGGAGAACCTGTGTGCTAGAGACTGGGAGCTTCAGAAATTCCTCGTAAAAGTAATTGTCCTCAGGGCTGGGGAGATGGCTCAGTGGGTAAAGTGCTTGCTGAACAAGCCCAACAACTTGAGTTTGGATCCTCAGAACTCATGTAAAGTAGACCCAGTAGTGCACACATCCAGAATCTGTGCATTTTTAAAGGGGGGGGGGCAGAGACAAGGGACCTCTGGGGAGTTTGAAGGCAGCTAGCCTGGCATTTGTAGTAGTGAGCTCTGTCTCAACAAACAAGGACCTACACCTAGGGTTGTCCCCAGACCTCTGCATGCACGCCAAGGTGCACACTCACACACGTGAATGCATGCTGTGCATACAGGCACACATCAGACCCCTCTGCCCGACAAACACGAGTAACTGGCTTCCATCTTCCCTATGTCCCTCAGAAGTTCCATCTTTGGCTCCTGCTTCCTGCCTTAGAACTTTGTGGTCTTCTCAAGACTGTGTGTCCTCACAGGTGGGGTGGGACTCAACTCCACAGCATTCTACCGGGGAGCAGAGTAGACAAGGACAGTTTTTCAGTGCATAAAAGTTGAGTCCCATGAAGCCTAGAAAGACCTGTCTTTTTCTAATGTGACAAGGCATTCTGCATTTTTATCATTTACACCAGCTTCTCTTTTATCCAACAGCCAGGCTTCTTCCTAGGCACCCTTTTCTCCCCATCCTTCCCTATTGGTCTTCAGCCTCTACAGCTCTACCTAAGGAACATGGCAGCTGCTCAAGATGGCTGCCATGCATTGCACCACCCCCCCCTTGTGCAGCCTTAGCCCTATTTATAAGACTCCAGCTGTGTGGGTCTCCTGTCTGTGAGTCTCTCCCTACAGCCCCTAATGTTTTAGCATATGTCTTTCTCAGCATCACTCCTTCCAATCCTGTTCTGTCTCTCCTGACCCCATCCCCTTTCACACATATTCTGGAACACATGCATACCCACCCACCCACACGTGCATGAACATATGTGTGCCCACAAGAACCTTAACCAGGAAGTCCAGTACCTTCAGGGTAAAGTCCATACTCCTCAGCCTGGTATCCAGAGGGCTCTCCATCTGCTGACACCTCCCAGTGTCCAGCCTTATCTCTCACTAGCCTTCTTCATGAACTCTACCTCAGTCATAAGGGTCTGCTTGGGAACCCTTGATAAGATAAGCAAGGAAACTAGAGANTAAACCCAGAACAGCTGCATGCAGCTTCTAACACTCAGGTTTAGAACAGCTTCACTTGGTCTTTGAGTTAAATAGTGTGACCTAGAGAATGTTCTGTGGAGAGAGGTCTCAAAGGCTCAAGAACTGAGTCGTACTTTGTTTCCTTCTGGAAGCTCACCCAGTGCAGTTTTCTTACAGCATCTCATTTGAGCAGTCACTTGACGGCGACAGTCTAGAAAATGTACCAGCTGTTTGGGTTATGGGAACCCACCTCAATTTACTATTTTAGACTTGCTTGAGTGCCACCACCTACCCTCATAACCCAAAGAGCACTACTGCCACCTGGTGGCAGCTACCTAAAACACGGGCAAGAGTTCATTTCATTCATTTCTTCACTTGGTCAACCTTCTGTGAATACTTACCGAGTGACAAGCAGACATCTCCTGGCCACTGGGGGTACATCACTGGGTCATATACAGTCCTCGTTAGAAAGCTAACTTACACCTGGAGTGTACGTAAACAGAGGTACCTCAGGAGTATAGGTTTGGGGTGCTATGGTAGGAAAGAGATGATGAGACTCTGGTTTCTGGGATGTCCTGGGGGCCTTTCTTGAGGGGACATCTACTCTTGAGACCTGAAGATGTACAGGAAGGAACCTAGCCAATGAGGGAATGGTGAGGTGAAGGTTGACCCAGGGCCTGTCATAAGTTCATGAGCTAGGATGCTTGGGACCTCTGCAAATCTACCAGTACAGAGAGGGCGGGAGTACATACCAGCAAAGACAGGAGCCTGGCAAGTTCTCTGTATGAGGTTGACCTCTGCAGACAAAGGGAATATTTTTTGTTTGTTCTCTCTCTCTCTCTCTCTCTCTCTCTCTCTCTCTCTGGTAGTACTGAGGATTGAACCTAGGGTCTTATACATGCAAGTGTTCCATCACTGGGCTACTGCCCCAGCCTTAGAGCAAATCTTGAATTTACACTGTTCTGAGGGTGTGGGGAACTGAGCCTTGGTTCAGGTAGTACTACATCCCAGATGGTCAGTGAGGTAGGCTAAGATGAATATCACATGCAGATAGCCTCAGAGTCCCTGTGGGGCTGGGAGCAGGCTCTAGGCAGTAGGATAAAACAGAACCTACATCTCAGGTCAGTGGTTCTCAACCTGAGTTGAATGAGTTGAGACACCTTTGGGGAGGTCAACTAACCCTTTCACAGGGTCGCATATCAGATATCTGTCCTGCATATCAGATTCTTACATTATGATTCCTAACAGTAGCAAAATTACAGTTATGGAGTAACAACAAAATTAATTTTATGGTTGGGTGTTACCACAACACGAGGAACTGCATAAAAGGATTGCAGCATTAAGGGTGAGAACCACTGCTCTAGGCAGTTGGGAAGACTGGCCAGAGGTTGACACACCATCACCTTAGGAGCTAGTCTCTAACCTTAGGAACTAGTCCCTTTCCNTGCCTATCTCCTGAACTGGCTATGCAGATATAGCCTTGGGGATGCCTTAGTTGCTAGCCTGTCCTGATGGCTTGTCCCCTAGAAAAGAGTCTCTGGAATTGAGCGTATAGCTCATAGGCCCCCTAGCAGTGACAGGAATGCTCTATATCTCCCAACCTAATGACTTTTCCTCCTGGACCTGACTCCTTTCCCCAGCCTCCTTTGCAGTTAGGTGTGGCCACATGTCTGAATCCAGGCCAAAGCAAAGAGTGATTGAGCATTTGTACTCCTTTCAGGCCTGACTTGCAAAGCACCACCTCCCAGCATCCTCTTCTCCCTTTTTCCATTGGTTAGTTGGCTCTGGGTGATCCAGNAGGGACATCCAAGGNTCTGCTGAGTGACAAGCTCATAGGATGGAGGGAGCCTGGATCCCTGAACACTGTGTGGAAGCTGCTCACAGGATGCCTTAGTTTGGGCTATTATATGAGTGACAGCTTCATGTCNGCTTNTTGAAGCTGGTTAGCAGATCTTTGCTACATCATTCTTTCTACTCTTCCCCGTAGACCCAATTCCAACTCCCATGTCATTCTGGGGCGGGAACAACAGGGTCCTGCTATACACTGATGATTTTCTTGGAGGCAGCTGATAACTTCTGACTGATAACCCATCTTCTGCTCTATGAACTCTCCTTATTGGTCCTGTGTAGATGTCACGGTGCCCTCTCTACCCTGTGGTGGGATGTCCCAGTGCTGACAACTTAAGGAAGGCTTAATGGTCCTGCCGTCAACCTCTGTAGATTATGCATTCTGCTTTCTAGGCATGCAGTCTGTTTCCTCAGTGCCTAGCTTGCCTGGTGACTGGGAGGTGACAAATGACTGTTCCAGGCTCTAGCTTGCTGAAAGCTCCCTGACTTGCCGTAAGGCAGTCGAGCCATCTGCTGACTCTGCATGTTCATAGGCAAAGCCGTGTCTCATTGTCAACATGTGGCCACACTCAGCCGTGAGGCGTGCCAAAAGAGAATCTCCGACCATTTAGGAAGTGCCAACAGCTCACAGGCTGAGATCGTTGGTGACATGAATTGATGGAGAGCCTGAACTGAAAAGGAGGCAGGCTCNGCCATATTTAGAGCAGCATCAAGAGCAGCCTGTGGTTGATGACACTGTCTACTGCCTTCTGATGACACACACAGTCAAACTCTAAATGATCGTGTCACTTCAGCCTCCTTGTGTGACGGAAGGACCTGTGTGATGTTGACATATGGGTGTTAGGGTATCATCTGACGAGACCAGATGGGACACAATTGGCCTAACTAGCACCTCCTCACTGCCCTGCTTGAAGCTCTCTAATGGTTCCCCGACTCCTCAGAAGAGAATTAGCTACCATCTCACATCTCTCCTACATCATCCAGTCCAATATCAAGCCTTGCTCAGGGCCACCAGCATTCTCTACATTCTTCAGGCACACAGAGAGCAATGGCAGTCAACACCTNGTACAAATTCAATGCGTCATGGTTGAGAGAATGAATGAGGAGCAGAAGGCCACCTAGAAATTTACAAACTAGTAAGAGAGCGTGGAGGAGAGAGTGGGTGGAGGAAGATCGGCTGTCTCTCTAACTACAAGCGCAACGGGATTCAGAAATCTTGTTCATTCATCAGATTAGGGTTCTCACAGCTTAGGTTGCTGTCTGACGTGAGCGGCTGCCAAGGAGCCAATGGGACGAACTGCAGTGGATGAAGAGGGGATCTGTGGGCATAATGAGAGAGACTTGGTAGGGAGAATCTACCNCGATTAGTGATTAACTTGTGGTGAGAGGTGGGGGTGCAGGAGGAAGTGAAGGTCAAGGGTAAGCCCAACTTTCTGCTTAGAGCTCCAGAGACAGAATGTGGGTGAGGCGAAGGGAGGAAGTTGCAGCCATGAATCTAGTTTTAGATATTTCCAGTGGGCAGCATCTATCTGTGAGATAGTTGTCAGAGGGGACCCAGTGGGCAGCTGGAAATATTGCTCTCAAACTCTGGAATGAGAATGGAGCTGGAGAGCGTAGACTGGGGAGTGATCAGCCTGAGGATGTTAATGACAGTCAGCGAGTAGAAGAGCTGGCCATGCGATGGGTAGTAAGGCCAAAGAGAGAAAATATGGTCCCTGCCCTTGCAACCAATGCAAAAATCAAGATTTGACATAGACCTTAAAGCTGTTTATGCACCTGTCCATATCTCCATAGCAACCCCAAAGCAAAGAGAGAGCTCTGCCCTTATCACAGGCAGGGAACACGCACAGATGGCTGCCGTCTTGCACAAGTCTACAAGTGCAGGCTACATCCCACATCATGCCAGGCACAGATAGTGGCACCTGGCTCAGTCCTTTCTCAGCCTTCTTTATTGACTCTCCACACACACCACTCCCAAAGCCACCATTAGGGTGGCCATAATGACCCAACTACCAAATCCTAAGACACTTCAGGAGCCACCGCACTTGGCCTTTCTGGGGCAGTCAATGTCTTTGGCCATTCCGTTTGGTAGCTTTGGTAAAGACAAGCAGAGATTGCTTGCATCAAGTACTTGCTGTGTTGAAGTTTTGCTGAACCAGTCACATGGCACATGGCACTGTCCCTACTCCCCTGAGCAGTGGGAAAACAGATTTGGAAGGGTGATGTAACTTTCTAAGACCTTCTGAGTAAGAGAGCTGCNGTGTGAAGACTTGGACTCAGGACATTTAGGAACAAAACGTTCATGTTCCTCAGCAATGAATATGGCTTCTCCGTGGTTTTCCTGTCCTTGGGAGTCCTCCCTCCTCTCTTCTTTCCCAGACTTCTCTCTGCCTTTCTCTGCAGGTCTGTCCTCTCATCCCTCGTGCCCCCATCTCTCTGTGTGTGTGTGTGTGTGTGTGTGTGTTGTGTGTACATGCATTTGAGAGAATCAGAGGTCAATCTTGGGTGTTGTTTCTTGGGATACTATCTACATTGGTTTTATTGACAGTCTCTCATTGGCCTGGGACTTTCTCAGGAGGACAGGATGGCTGCTTAGCAGGCCTAGGGGATTCACCTACCTCTACCTTCCTAGCACTAGGATTTTGTTTATGCTTGTGCCCCCATAGCTGGCTCTTCTGTGTGGGTTCTGGATATCAAACTNGGATTCCCTTGTTTNCACAGCAAGCATGTTACCAACTGAGCCATNTTCCGGGCCTTTCCGTCTTACTTGTGTTCTTTCTACAATCCACCTCTCAACACTGTCTCGGTTCTGTGTGCTCTGGGCCAAGTTTTGTTCAATGGCTCACCATTCCATCCATGAGCAAATGGCTCTCAAGATGAAAACCATTCTCCTGCCTCAGGTTCTCCTCACTGCTATAGATCTGCTGCTTCCTGAGCCTCGTTACCTGGGAGGCCCTCCCATGGTCTTGTGCTCAGCATGCAAAGCCTGGAGCCACTGCCATCCTCTTACTCAGGCTCTCTCCCAGACACCCCCTTACCACCAACCCCCATCCTCACGACACCATCAAGGACTCAGCAGAGAAGCCAGAAGGTACCCTTGACATCCTTCATCCCCCATCCCCCAGCACATGAAATGCTATTTATTACNCCTTTCCAGTGCCTTCAAAGCTAACCCTCCTCACAAGTTTCCATGTCTCCTGACTCACTCAGAGCATCATCTCCTGCCTTGATGACCCACAGCCTCCTGGCTGGACTTCTCAAAGGTGTAAATCATCCCATCTACCTCCTGATGGATGTTTCTAGAAGCAAATGTGATCACATTGCCACCTAATTTTTATCTCCTGTTGCAGATTCTCTCTGACTCCAGAATGAAGTGTCAATTTCTTGGCTGGCCCACAATGCCTTGCAGGATCTGGCCTGAGAGTATCTTGCCATCATCCCCATTGGCCGCCAACTTCTGATGCCTTTGGCTTAGTGTCTGCTGTGCTCCTCTGCTGGGCACACCCATGATGATCTTCAGGTTCAATCTCTTTTGTGTCAAACCTTTCACCAATCTCCTTCCCTCTGATTTTTATCCCCTCTGTGCCCTGTACATATTCCTCTCATCAAAGCTGTAGTGCTGATGGAACTTAGCCATTAGGATCTCCTCACTCATCCTCGGTGATGAACTCCTTGTTGGCAAGACCTGGCTCCTCTACGTTGAGATTCTAATCCTGGTGCCTAGTGCCCAGGAATTGTCAGTATATTATTCTCCAAAACTGGACAGAGTGTCTCTGAAGTACTGGGGGACAATGAGGAGATGGGACTGAACTGGGATAGCTGAGGTTTTGAGACTTCCCCAGGGGCCCCATTGTCTTCTGCAAGGACCGGGAGCAGGCCACTTTTTGTGACTGCATAACTCTGCATTTCGAAGAAGCCAGCCCCATAGAAAACCAAATGTCTGACCATGGACTTACTGCACAAACAATGAATTTTCCAAAGTCCAGACTGGACGTTAGTTTTAGTGGGAAAAGAAAGACTCCCTGATGGGCTTAGAGTCAGAAGACCAGGGCTTGAACCTGACCTCTAGAATGTTACTGAGAGCCTCCTTTTCAGACAGTATTGGGTCAGGTCTGACGTCACCGACACCCAGTTTCTGCAGCTTGGAGCCCAGGGATGGAAACTATTGCTCACCTCCTCCTGGGGTTGCTCTGAGGTGATATGTAGAGATGCTTACACAGTGCTAGAGGAGTACCATACCCCTTTGCTCAGGGCTTGGCTGGCAATGAGCCTTCCCTGAAGCCACCTCTTTTCACCTCTGCTTTGCTTTTCTGTCAGAGACGTCAAGCTTAGCGCCAAGCAGCTGGGACCCTTGCACTGAGAAGGAAGGCACCGCTTAGACATCCAGTTTTTAAACACGGGGAATATGGAGGAAATATCACAGAGTTTATGGAGGGAAAGCTTTAAAAAGAAACACAAGACTTAAATCAAAACAGTTGACTCAACTTTGGGGAAATGTCTGCCTCAGGGTAGGAGGGAAAGAAGACAGACTCAGAGGGTGGAGACGAAAGGCTCCTTGGGGTAGCCCACTATGTGGTCTCAATGGACTCCTTCACACAGTTCTAGGCACTGGGGGACAGGAAGCCATGCAGCTTGGACATAGGGTTTGAAACACTTCTAAGAGCACATTTGAAGTCAAGAAAACTGGAAACGNCATCATAAATGCCACTCAATAGAGGACCAGCTAATGGACTCCCACCATACCCATGGAGTAGAGTCATGAGTAGTCATTGACACCTTTCTTTGGATGTGGAAGTGACAAATACATCACAGCAGGTATGGATACGNGGAATTTTTTTCCCACATGGGAAAATGTATTGATACACGGGGGCTGTACTTTAGTTAGTCAAAAGTGTCCCTGCTTTGCTTCATGAACTTCGGAATTGTAATAAATCCTTATTATTATTATGTTACTTTCCCACTGAAAATCCTTTAGGCCACTTATTTCTGACCTTTCCACTCCATCCTGGTTAGTTGATTGCCTCAGTCCTTGGAGTAATATCTCTGCCCTGCAGCAGACATAGAAAGGGTGTGGCCATCTGTCTCAGTTTTCTATTGTTGTGATAAAGCACGATGACCAAGCAGCTTGGGGAGAAAGAGTTTATTTCATCTTACAGTGTGTAGNAGTCCATCATCCAGGGGAGTCAGGCCAGAAACTNGAGGCAGGAGCTGATGCAGAAGCCGTGGAGGGGTGCTGCTTACTGGCTTGCTCTCCATGGCTTGCTCAGCCTGCTTTCTTATAGAACCCAGGAGAACTGACCATGGGTAGTACCACCCACAGCAGGCTGGGCTCTCCCACATTAATCACTAAGCAAGACATAGGCCAGTCCTANGGAGGCAATTTTTAAGTTAAGATTCCTTCTGTCCAGGTATCTTTAGTTTTGTGGCACGCTGACAGAAACTAATCAGAACACCATCTCTTCATAGCATTTGCTGTTTCAACAGATCACACATCACCTAGGGAGACTTCCAGAACTGTTACAAGGATGAGCACATGAACTCAGTGTCCCTAGGGGAGTGGGTAGCCCCTCAGAAAGCTGGACATCTCTGGGCTGGCCACTTGCATTCCAAAGCACTGGCAATGAGCAGTGGGGAGAGGGGCACACCAGGTGTGAGCATACCACACCCGCAGGGTGATGTGCGGGACACATTCAGCATGGGCTGGGCGGCCTAGTTTGTATCATGACACAGCTATGGAGCCTTATTCTNGTCAGTCTTCCTTCTGAGTTTCTGTTCCCTCCTTTATAAATAAGACTTTGCCATGATCAACATTTCTCAAAGCAAGTTCCTTAGTACTCCATCCGGGAGGTGTTAACAAATGCCTCTGAAGGAGGATTCTGTGGTCAAAGGCACTCGGGCCATGATGTTTGCCACATCCCACTCTTGACCTTCCTAGGGCACATCAGCAGCTTTTCAGCTCTGAGCAGTCCTACAGTAAATAAACTTACTTATTGATATTTATAGCAACCTTTCTCACACTTATTTCATTAGGGATATATATATATATTCTTTCTTCCTCAGTGTTGGTCTGACAATGCACTGAATTCAGGCACATCTGAGGTCGTCCCTCCTCCTCTGAGTCTGTGGCCATGAACTTGCTGCTGCTCCCACGGCCCTTGCTGTTGTTCTGCAGGGTGACTCCTCAAGTTGACAGCAGACCATCTGGCCTTGTGGAGGAAAAGCCTGCTCCATGAGAGAGAGAGAGCACACACATAGGACTATTGACATCACAGTATAGAGACTGATGGGATGGGACACAGGGAGAAAGGGAGTCTAAAAGTGCTGGGACATCTGAATCCAGATGGGCCACTGGATTGGGGCCACAAAATAGGCCTCCACAATGAGAAGGCAGCGCATTCTGAGAGCTGGGAAAGGACTTGCGAACTGCACTCTTTCATTTCCGGTAGTGATTCAGTGATCCTTCTGTAATTTATAGCCAGGGTTGTATGCAGGACCTCTGCATTTGAATATCATCATGTAAGGAAGAGGTTTTGAAGTCACACACAGGCCTCAGGTTTTTCTACTGTAAANTGGGACTAATCNACAGACTTGCCCTGCTAAGCCTGAGCATGAAGATTGAATGAGTTGGAANACACGATGGCTTAAGGACTAGTGACTGACATGTAGCAGGATCTCCTCGGATGGTGTGGCCATGACTGACTCTTATCAAGGTTCCGTCCTGATGTGACAGTCTACTCACACGCCCCTAAGCATCTCCACCTCACAGGACCAAATTAAAGCTTGACTCCCCCAATACTTCTCTCCATCTCTGTATGTCACCATACCCACCTGGAGCTCACCCGAGGAGTCTGGAGGTTGGAGGTGGTGCCTTCCACTCTCCTCTCACATCAGTCCACCTAGGTTTTCTGCAGTGTTCACCCCCACGTCCCTCTCCCATCCACCACCTCCGTTCTAGCTCCCCAGTCTACACCAAGCCTCCTCGTCTCTGGATGAAGGCAGCGATCTCTAGAGTGACCGCTCTGCTTTTCTCTACAAGGACTCTCTCAGCTGCAGCCTGAAGGACCNGTGATGAATGCACGAGTGGTACAGGAAATAAAGTGAGGCTTCTGACTGTGGCACTGTGGATGTCTGGCCTCTNTGGACACCTGCTCTTTCCTTCCACTACCTCCCCAGTGGGTCTTCTGTACTCTGGGCTCATGGGTCTTGCTGTAGGAAACTGAAGGAAGATTTTCCCACCATCAGGCTTCCATCCATGCCCTCTTTATACGCCACTGATGCTCTTTCACAGGAAAATCTCAGCTGACAGCTTTCTTCTCGAGAGTTTTCCTGCACTATTCCTCCTAGTGGGTCATCCCACAGGCTGTCTCACAGCTCCATTTTTAGGACCTTCACAACACTGTTCTCCACTAGTAATTATCCCTTTATTTGTAGACATGTTTACTGTTCACCCATCTGCAAAGAAAATTCTCCAGGATTGGGTGCCAGCACCATTTGTGAGTATGGCAGACAATGGCCCCATATATGCTATATGAGTGATTCTCTCCTTACCCTGCCTTCTATCTATTCTCAGGATAAAACACGCTGACTAATAAGCAAATAAAATCATTCAGTGGCTTTCATCAGATCAGCTCAGAGCTAGAACAATCAACCCACGCACGACTGTGCGTGAGCTTTTAGACAACCAAGAAACCTGCCAACTCATGCTGAGAGCACCCACCCAAGGCAAGGTCTGTGGTTTGAACCAATACTCTGAGTACACTTCTGAGTCAGGGGGTTCCACTTGATAACCAATGAACTTTGAGGTAGTTGTCTGCAAAGCAGATAGTGTTTTCCATCCAGCTGGTGTCTGGCCCCCAGGTTCTGTAGGACATCCAGAATGCCCTGATCTGTATCATCCCTCAAGTATGGGTTGACAAAGGTGTAGACAGGGAAACCATAGAGGAGGTCTTTTCCAGAGGAATGTTTATTAGAGGAGCAGTCAATGGTCACAACCATTTTGCTTCTCAGTGATCATGGGGCCCGTCTGTCTGTTGCTGTTTCTGGGGAAGCTAACATAAATGTTTATTGACAACACAGTCATCAAGAAAATAAAGCTGCTGATTCATTGCCTTGCCCCGAAACCCTTTTTTTCTCTCTCTGCTTCCTTCCTCTTTATAAGGACACAGTCTGAGAAAGAGCACATTTGGGGGACCCACTTGATGTGATGTGTTGCTGGCTACCATTTCTTTCTCCATCACCTACATACAGATCAGGACTCCTATAAGGACAGGAGATCAAGTCTCTCTTTCCTCCAGACAACCACCCCTCTGGGGTCTCAGAGGAACAATGGAAGTTCTGGGGTTTCTCAAGTTGGAAGTGAGTGGCACTGTGGTTACTCTGACCCTGTCCGTGNCTCTCCTGGCCCTCCTGAAATGGTAAGTGCAGCCAACCCTAGGGACTGTGACATGGCTAGAAACATCAGCCCTGGCGCCTGTGGTGCCAGGTCGGGTGTGTGGGCATGTGTTTTTATTCTTGTCTAATCTAGAGGGGGTTGGGTATTAACACAGCTTCAGAATTAAAAGCAAACAGCCAGGTTAATCTTTTGCTAAAATGCATGAGATTCAAGTGTCAGGAAATGCTGGTGATTCAGTGACTGAGAACGCTGCACATAATTAAGTCTGAAAGAGATGGAAAAAGAAGAAAATTGGAAAGGCATTAGGTATGGCTCAAAGTGTTTCCTCAAACCCTGTCATATTGTCTCATCTTGCTTTTTGAAATCCTTTCTTCATGTTGAGTTTACAACAAATTCAGCCTCTTGGTTCACAGTCATTAAAGACATGGAAGCTCTTTGGCGAACAAACTCTGTAGCAAACTGGTTTACAACAAATTCAGCCTCTTGGTTCACAGTCATTAAAGACATGGAAGCTCTTTGGCGAACAAACTCTGTAGCAAACTGGTGACAGGGATGTCTGCAGGTTTAAGGACAAAGTGGCAGAATGAATTTCCTGATGTTCTAGTATGTTATAGAAAAGAATACGTTCCAAACAAGCTGCAAGGTGCAGTGCCCTTGAAGCTGGGAATCCTGAAAAAGTCTTGAACCTGAGCTACACAGTCTTTCTCTCCCCTGTGGGTTTGTTAATTCAACAGCAGATTTCTTAATCTGGCCCCAGCGACGGCTGTAAAAGAAAGACCTCACGGTGAGCTCCGTTTGTGTCTACCCAGCCTGTCAGTTACACTTCCCAGAGTTGCCTATGTATGCCCAACCACCTGGATTTAGGTCTCTCNGGGTTTTAAGGGGAAAGTGGAAAAAAATAATAGAGTTGGAAGAGAGTTTCAATTTATGTTTCTAGTGGTAATAAAGCCTCCTGTAGATTAATAACTGGGAAGGCACTTTGAAAAACATCAAGCATTATGCAAATGTGAGGTATTATTCTTTTGGAATTTGCATAGCCGAAAGTGGAATGCACGTTTGATGTTCTCTGATGATGAAATGACTTCTTGGAAATTGGCTTCAAACCCGGCTTCAATCCCAGTGCTCTTTTGCTTTTTAACTGGTTTAATTATTTTTTGAACTTTTCTGTCTCAGCATGGCTTATCTGGCACTGAAACTAGCCACATGTGAAAACAAGAGCAAATGGTTACCCCTTGCCCCCAAGCCTAATAATGCACTTTTATGCCCTGTGGAATCCAAAACAAAGTACATAACATGCAGTAGGTGCATAATAGATATCAACCACTATAATTGACTCCAACCTATGTAACCTAAAAACAGAGGAAAATGTGTTTGGGGCTGGGGAGGACAGCTCAGAGGAAGAGCACACAAANCATGTGTGATGTCCTGGGTTTGAACTCCCGCACTGCAAAAGAAAAGTCTTTAGTGGTTGGCTTTATGTATCCTCATTTCTCATGAATGTTNTGGTTATGGGCTGGGGCTGTAGCTCAGTGCTTGCATACCGTTCACAAAGTCCTGGGGGAGGGGATCCCTGGCACCCATAAATACTGGGTATGGTGGCATAAATCTGTAATCCCCAAACTGGGGAAGTAGAGGCAGGAGGATGAGAAGTTCAAGGTCATCCTTAACCAACCCAGACTATATAAGATCTTGTCTCAAAAAAGAAAAAAGGAAATGCTTCATCAGCTGTGTTCTGGGGTGCTCACAGGCTTACCCACCTGAGTCTCCCAGGTGGTCCTGCAGCATCAATGCCTCCCTGGTACACATTTCTACATTCTCTCTGTGTCCTTTTCATTTCTGTATTAATTCTCAGCTCTGTGCCTGACATATAGCATGGCCTCAATAAATGTTTAATGAGCGAATGGGTGAGTTGCATACGTTACCATTACTCTGATCACGGAAAGGGCCCGTGTCTTGCTTGATAAGCTGCATAGCTGGGTGTTCCCAATCAGCTTTCCACAGAGACTCACGGACACACCATCCGGCAAGGCAGCTGTGTGTGTGTAATCTACTCCCAGGCCCTGTTAATAACTAGGTTCAAAGACGCAGAGTGAAGATAGAGGCAAGGAGNACAGGTGGTGATAGGAAGTAAGAGTTTAGCTTCCATTTGTTATCACAGAAATATTTATNGACCTGTTAATGTGTGCCAGCAGGGTGGGAGGTCTTAGTAGAAGGTCGGGGGAATGGGAGATCTGGATCAAATGAGCCAAGGACGGGGCAANGTGGCTGTGGTGGGGCTCAGTGTCTACAGAGGTAAAAGTTGCTGGGAGGAAGCAGTGGGAAACATGGCTGTGGCCATGACTGTAACTATGGTACTCTTTATGTGTGCCTCTGACTCAGCTCAATAACAGTCATACTTGGACTATCCATGNTTCTATTCCACACAAGATGCTAGGCAGCCATTAGAAGCCCCCAACTTGACTTTGGCAAGGCTTCCAACCCTCTGGCTACATTTCCCATGAGCATCTATATATATGGGGGGGTGTGTCTCTAAGGGAGGAGGTCAAAGGCCAGGAATTTGAGGTGAAGAGAGACCCTCACAGTCATCTTGTACCCAAGAGGGTTTATAAAGAGTGGTGTGTTCTAGTGGGCTATCTACCAGGGGTATCCAACCTTTGGGTATTGGCACACAACATCTATAAATTTCATAGTTGAGAACTACACAATTGAGTTACAAAAGAAAATCACACACACANAAAACTCATGTTCTAAGGAAGTTTAAGGACGGGTGGTAGTGGCACACGCTTTTAATCCCAGAACTCAGGATGTAGAGGCAGGTGGATCTCTGTGAGTTCAATGCCAGTCTGCTCTACAGAGCTAGTTCCAGGATAGCCATGGCTGTTACTCAGTGAAANCATGTCTTTAAAAAACAACAACAACAATAATAATAAAGTTAAGTTTAAGATTTTGTATTGGACTGAATTTATGGATCTCCTTGGCCATATGTGTCCTGTGGGATGATGGTTGGATGCACCTAACTGACCCCCTTTAGGAGGTCCCTCTGACCAGTTCAGGGCAGACTGAAATGGGTAGCCTAACTGCTGAGCGGATTAAGGCACCAGGGACCCTGAGGTTGTGTCACANCCCTTCAAGCCTGTGAGTCTTTCAAGGGCTTGTGCAGGATCTCCTTCCTCATTGCAATTCCGGAGGCATGGAGCTCATGGCACAGAGGCACTGCCACTGTGGCTGAATGAGGTCAATNTGAAAAGTCCATATTCATCAGCTCCAGATTCCCTGAGTGGCCTCTATTACTTCAGCCACTCCATCTCCCCAGTCTCTCCCGACAGCCTGGACATTGGTCACACTCAACTGTGCAGGGCTGGGAATGTCTCAGGCTGCACACGGTCAGTCTGCTTGTTTGGANCACCCTTGCCTCTGTTCTTTCCTTCAGCCTTGAGCTCAGGGGTGTGTTCTTGGTGGAGCATCCCTCCAGGACACTGAGGAGCCCACCTCTGCCTGCTTTCTCTTCCACCACAATGCCTGGCACATAGATGTCTANTAAATGCTGGCGGAAGGCCCTGAGTTTCTGCCAGTCCTTTCTCCCTCGGCCTTCTGTTAGACTTCATGGTTGCACAGAAATCTAAACCTTCGGCCATAAGCCTCACGTGCTTCCTGAAGACTTCATGTGTGCCATGTGAGGCAGCTTAGTGCCTACCTTTATAATTATTTCACCTTGTAGAGCAGGGACCATGGACTTAATAATAAGCAAATGATTATTAAGTATATGAATGGATTTGGAAGAAAGACGAAATAACTCCCATTTTACTTAAAGAGAGACTGCTATAAACTAGGTGTGATTTTTTTTTGATCATTTTCCCCAAACTGAACTGGTACCACTTTTCAATGATGTCTATTTAAATTGACTGATGCTTGGTTAAGTGGCATGATCTGGGGCATTGGTGGGTCAGGGCTGCTTTACTAGGACTTGGGATGGAGTTGAGGGCATCAATTATGTTAGCAGCAAGGATATGAAGCTTATACTACGGTGATTAGCACACTGCATAAATTGTGAGTGTGTGTGTGTGTGAGAGAGAGGGGGGGTG
>LZPO01107982.1:214301-242782 GCA_001675575.1 Neotoma lepida | reverse complement strand
GCTTTACCCACTAAGCCATTGTCTTATCCCCACTAGAGTAAAACCCACTTGTCATCTGGTGATATAGCTTACTGGTAGAGTGCTTGTGTAGCATGAACAAAACCCTGGGTTTCATACCCAGCATTGAGATGGGGGTCGGGGGAAACATCATTTTTCTGAATAAAATTGTTTGAAATTCTTACTCCAAGAAGTAAGTTGAATTGAATATTGCTTAAGGCACCCTTAAGTACTAGTGTGTTTCAACTTTCAAGCAACGCCTCAGGCCTGGCAGTGGATTCCTGGGGTAGATAAAGATTTCTTTATCCCGTTAGAAAGAGTGTGAGGAANNNCCCAATTATTAATAATAGGCCTCTTTCAGTGGGGGGGTCAGGGGAGATGTTTTTTTCTTCTTTTAGCCTTTCTATAGCTTCCCTATTTCTTTAAGGAGTGTGAATACTTAGCAAAAAAAAAGTAATTTTGCTTATTAAAAAAAAAGAGTGTGAAATTGCTCCTTTCAACAAGTACAGGGGCACACAGGAAGCAACTGTGTACTTTGGGCATGGAGGTTTGGAACCTGAGGTGTCACAGTTTTGTGTGGAGAATTGGAAGGGTGGTGTGATCAGCATGGAAGGCGGTATGTAGATGGCAGAGCAGTGCAAGCCCTCATAGGTGAACATGGTGAGNTCGAGGGGTCCATCTTGGGAAGGTGGAAAGGCTTTTAACGCCAGGCTGTGCTTAAAGCTCTGGCTTAGGCTTCAGAGGTATGAGTTGGTTCAACATTTACACAGGAATCTGAGCGAGGTGGTGTGCTGATAAATGCTTCTAAGTCTAGTTTAAATTAAAATGTGTTTGAGGATTATTAGGACTTGAGATTATTGTGGAAAACCCCACCCCTGTGCTCAGAAGTTTCTCAGAAGAGAGCTTGCTTTCTGTATGAAAGAGTGAGTTCCAATTCTAGAACCTTATCTACTGCCAGGACATATTTAAGATAAACCACTGGGGTAGAATGTGGGTGCCAGATAAGAAACCCAGAGCACAGCAGAGCAAGAAAAGTATTTCAGTCAGCCCTCCATATGTGCAGGTCTGTATTCATGGATTCAACCAACCTCAGATTAAAATACAAAAACAAAATGAAACAAATATGGTAGAAATTCAAAAAGGGGGGGCTAGGGAGATGGCTCAGGGGTTGAGAGTACTGGCTGCTCTTCCAGAAGACCTGGGTTCAATTCCCAGCACCCACATGGCAGCTCACAACTGTCTGTAATCTGTAACTCCAGTTCCAGGGGATCTGACACCCTCACACAGACATACACGCAGGCAAAACACCATGTATATAAAAATTAAAAAATCTTTTAAAAAAACCCTCCAAAAAACAAATTTGACTTTGCCACATTTAGATGCTACACTGTATCCACCAGCACAAAGCAGTGCTGTGGTTCTTCCTGTGGTACCTCCTGCCACATTGACACAGCTCCTCAGCTTCTGCCCATCGCTGGATTGAGCTTTGCCTGCCTAGTATGTCATTGGCATGTGATGGGGCTAGGCCTATGATGCTTGCACCTGTGTTAAACATGTGCAGATTTTGCCTTGCTCTCATTCCCTAAACAATAGAGCACAGCATCTACTTAGCATGTCCATTCATCATAGTGGCCATTATAAGTCGTCTAGAGGTGATTTAGAGCACAAAGGAGGATNTGTGAATACAAACCTGAATCAGTTTCTGTAAGGGACTAAAGAATCTTGTGTTTTGATGTCTGTTGGGGTCTTGGAAATTAGGCCATGTGGATACCAAGGGACACTTGTGTTTCCTGACACAATCAGAGGTAGAAGGGACAAAGTGGCCAGAATCACAAAGTCAGTATTCACAGCCCGAAGATGGGTTTGGTTGCCATTCCCAGTTTTTCATTCCTAACCATGTTTGGAGTGTTAGCTCTAAGGTAGGCCCACCCTTCTTGGAGATTCATAGAAGATCAAAGGCCCTGGAAAATTCTGTAGGAGAGAAGCCTATTCAACTTCATTTACTCCGGTATTCCCACATTTATCTGATGGAGTAATGCTGTGCGCAGCCACGGTAGGAGGGAGAGTCAAGCCCTTCCCCTGGGAAAGATAGNGAGATCCATCTCTGGACTGGTAAAAAGTAAAGATTGCTACAGAGAGGCTGAAAGATTGAAGTTACCCTTTTTAGACCCTCAGGTTCTAAGGGTTGATGTCCCTACAGGACAGGAAAGCTATGGAGTCTAGTGGCAAAATTAGGGCCCACAGTGAGTTTTGGCTCATAGTTCAACATCAGAGGAACAGCAAGCAGCACATTGGCTCAGTCAGGTGGCAGGGATGCTGCTCTGGGAGTGTGGGGGTGCCCTTGCAACAGGGATGCTACCAAAACACTTGGGCATGGTGTAGGCAGCAGCAAAGATGGTCACAGAACCTTCTGGGCCTGGATGGCTTTGACATTGTTCAATGTAGGTCTATGTGGACCTAGCTACTGCTCCTGAAAAATTGGCTAAACCCCAAATTAGCCACAAAGGGTGATTCTTCCTTTTGTCCAGACCCCCTACTCATTCTAAGTGGCAGCCCCTGGGCCTGACAGAGTAGCCCAGAAGCCTGGGAATACACCCCAGAAGCAGTGTGGGGCCCTCACTGAAGCTTTGCGAATGACTTGTTTCTCCTCTTCCATCCCCAGTCCTTCAGCCTTCGCTTTTGTTTTTAAGATTTTCTTTTTTGTTCACGCATGTTTTGCGCATATATGTACCACTTGTGTGCAGTACCTGANGGGGTCAGAAGAGGGAGTCAGATCCCCTGGGACTTGAGTTACAGAAGGTTGGGAGTGGCCATGTAGGTGCTGGAGATTGAACGGCAGTCCTTTGGAAGNGCAGCCAGTGCTCTTAACGACTGATGCATCTCTACAGATCAGCCGTTAGCCTTTGTTTTTATTGTTGCTGTTTTTATTTGTTTGTTTTTTGAGACAAGGTCTCCCTACATAACCCTAGCTGGCCTGGAACTTGCTATTGGGTCAAGCTGACCTTAGACTCAAACACATCCCCCTGCCTTTGCCTCTTGAGTGCTGAGATTATCAGCATATACTACCATGCCTGATCTGTTTTGTTTTTGTTTTTGTTTTTGAGACAGGGTCTCATACGGCTCATGCTGGCCTCTAATTCACTAAGCAGTCAAGGATGACCTGAAACTTNTGATCCTCCTGCNTCNGTCTTCTGAGGCATGACAGCTGTGTACCACTATGCTCAGCTTTATGTCGTCTTGGGGATCAAACCTAGGACCTCATGTGTGCTAAGTAAGCACCCTATCAGCTGAGCTATGTCTCCGGCTCTGTCAGCCTTTCTGAGTCACCCACCAGTCAGACACGACTTTGCCAGGAGATGGGCCTCTAGCTGATGCTTGAAACACAGGGAAAAACAGAGTGGGCAGTTTAGAAGAGGGAGACTATCTCAGGTGAGGCAGGATCCCAGGCAAAGGCCCATTAGAGTTGGTAACATTCAGTGGAACAGCACATTAAGAGTGTGAATAATGGGCAGTTTAGAAATACATTTCAAAGGCCGTGGATAATTTCCAGCGCCTCAGAGCTCCTAGGGAAGGATGCATGCCGCTCCGCCCTTTTGCTTTTTTGCCTTTTTGCCTGGGATACAATGGGTACTTCAGTTTAATAAGGCACTGATGAGTGGAGATAAAAACCACGCCTGCTCATGAAAACTAGGTCTGCACTTCCTTGAGGACTATTTCCACAGACTATTACGGGTTCTCTGTTTTGTTTTGTTTTCTCTTTTCAATAGCCATGCACAGTGTCTCTGTCCTTCTTCTCACTTTATTGATTTTCCAGAACAAGAGTACGAGGTGTGACTATAAAGCAACGTGACTGATTATTTTAGCATACACACCAGAACTTATACAGCCAGATGCATTTTATGACCTTCAAAGGCATTCTCCTGTTAGGCTGAGCCCTNGCTGCAGATTCACCACAATCAGAAACTGTGTCCTTAGGACTTGGCTATGGGGAAGGCACAAGGTGTCTAGATGTGGGCTCTGGGAAGCCCTCGGGCAAAGCATCTTTGTTGAGAGTGGATTGGTCCCTAAAAATAGCTCCCAATTTGGCAAATAGGTGATTAAACCAGCTAATGGTATTTGCAATCCGAATAAAAGGTGATCACAAACAATAAAGCTTCCGGGCACCATTTGCTCATGGAGGCAAATGAACCGGTCGTGGAAGACAGAATTCTGTGGGAGGGCCAAATTCACTGGGCACACGATTTTTGTTCTTGTTGTTTGTGTTTTGTTTTGTTTTGTTTTGTTGTTTTTTTCAAGACAGGGTTTCTCTGTGTAGCTGTGGAGCCTGTCCTGGGACTCGCTCTGTAGACCAGGCTGGCCTCGAACTCACAGAGATCCACCTGCCTCTGCCAGACAGGTACTGGGGTTAAAAGCATGCACCACCACCGCCCAAGAGTGGTTTTTTGTATTTAAGAGAACTATGGCAATATCCTCATTCCTTACAGTCATCCTTTGCTCTGTGTCTGTTTGTGCATATATGTGCACATTAGCATGTGTGTGTACACACATGTGGGTATAGAGGCCAAAGGTCAAAATCAGGTGTTTTCCTCAATTCTTCTCTACCTTCATTAAAAAGAAAATTATGTGTATGTATATGTGTCTGGGTGGGAGTGGCAGATGCCCTTAGAGGCCATAAGAGGACACTGGATTCCCTGGAGCCAGAGTTACAGGCAGCTGTGAGACTCCAGATGTGGGTGCTGGTAACAAAACTGGGGTCCTCTGCAAGAGCAGNACATGCTGAGCCGTCTCTCCAGCACTTCCACCTGTTTTCTTTTGAGACACAGACACTCACTGAACCTGGAGCTCACCAATTGGGTAGGCTGGCTAGCCAGGAAGCACCAGGGGTTCCCCTATCTCTGCTTCTTCCCCCAGTGCTGGGGTTATAAGTGCATGCTGGCATGTTTGGCTTTTGACATGGACGCTGGGGATCTAAATTCAGGTCTTCATGCTGTGTGGGATGCACTTTACTGACAATTTCCCATCCCTTCTTTCCTTATCTAGGAAGGAACTTGGGCTCTGGTGGCATCCAGTCTTGGATCAGGGGTATCAGTTGCTTTTATGTTGTATGGCCATGGCATTGAAGGGAGGGGAGGTTTATTTGGCTTCATGACTCATTATCCATCCTGGTGGCCATAGGTGCACCTGAATCCGTGGTGATAGGAGCTTGCTGCATGGCTACTTCACATCTTGGTGGATCAGTAAGCTGAAACTCAGGCCAGAACCTGAGTGAAGTGGCTATCACCTTCAATGCTCACCCCAGCAACCTACTTCTGTTAGCTAGGCCATAGTCCCAAAGAGTCCACAAGTATCCAGAACAGTGCCACCACTGGGGACCAAGGGTTCACACACACTAGCTGCGGGAGCCATTTCACATCAAAAGCACAACAGGNAGGGATGAAACAAGAATCTCAGAATCTCACTTCTCCTATCAACAAAGCCAGTTTTATGTCTGTGCNTCACTAAGCTACTCAGGACCTGGGTGATGTTTGCTTAGGAGGAAGTGGAGGTGGCTTCCCCAGAAATAGAGCTACTGAGTGTCCCCTTTTCCCATCCCCAGATACCCCAAGAAGAAACAAATAGGCTATCCTTTGCCATTTAAGGGAAGCACTCATCTTTGGGGACCCTGGCAGCCTTTCAGGGACTTGTTCCTCATGGCAGGGATAACTTGTAGGGAAAGCATCTTTTGGGATCCGAAGACAAAGGGCAGATGCTCATGTGGTCATTGGCTCNTGTTTCAGTCATCGGGGGCCTCATGGCTCCTAGTACATCAGAAATGTGTGATGTTGTACAACTTCCTGGTAGGAGGGTGAGGAGGACTGTGGGGCCTTTTGGCTTGTCACCAACCTAGGCAGAGTCCAGCTCCAGGCCATACTGATGAGCTATCCTACCCCTCCTAGCCAGCCTCACATAAAGACATGCTTCTGAAGTTTCATCTCCATGGAGAGCTAGCTCCTGAACGAAGTCCCAGAAGGAGACTGCCCCACCCCTGTTTTTTCAAAGTATTTGGGAAAATGGTGTCAGAGATGATCCAAAAAGCTCAGCCAACCTCCTAGAAGTAGTGGCTTCTCCTCCACCAAAACCTTACTTCCTGAGGATGGCACAGACATCCTTGGGAAAGAGCTAGAGAGAGCCAGCATTGCGCCACACCACACCAGCAGCGGTCTCCACGTTCTGATCAGAGAGTACCCTAAACTCTTTCCCTGTGGTCTTCTGCCTGCCAGACAGCACCCTCCTCTCCCACAAGCCCTGCTGCCAGAATGCCTCTCCTGGCTGTTTCATTACATCCTACTCACCCTTCAAAAGCCTTCCCTGAAGGACCCTTTGACCAGGCCAGTCTGCAATGAGCCTTGTCTTTCTGCTCGTTTGCTCTAGATGCTACAACATTATTTTGTTGCACATTCTTATCCTGTCTTCCTGGCTGTATGCCCTGAGGGAAGCATCTGAGTTAAAGCCACAAGTGCCTCATAGCTTCTCAGTAAATGTCAGTCACCGTTATGATGCCCAACTAACCGCTACAGCACCATTGCTTCATGGGATACTGTTACAGATATGGCCGGATGTGTGCTTGCATATGCAAGGGAGGGTGGGATGAGTTTCCCCCCCCATGTGCCCACTAATGCCACTGTACTTTCAGCACCTGGCAGAATGCCTTGCTTGTGACTTCTACTTGAGAGAGTAAATAAATTGTCTGTTCATTCAAGCATTCAAAGCCAAAGGTTTTCTGGACTGTGTACTGGTCTGCCTCGTGGGTATGCTGTGGGTAGCAGTCCCCTGAACTCAGGGAGGTAAAGCATCAGAAACGAGAGAACAAGATTAGAAAAGATGGGATGGGATGCAGATGTGGTAGAGGAGGTGGTGAGTGGTAGAGCATCCCGACCCCCTGGGAGGGGAGAAGGGGCACGTGGCCACCTGTAGGGGAGGAGCAAAGAGCAGACATTGCTCTATATTGTCCTATTGATCACCAGCCCTGGTAGTGTAGAGCGACAGCATCTAAACTCTTCCCCAACATCCGCTGTTGATATGACTGTCCTCATAGGTCCAGGGCTCTATTGTCCCCACCACAATGTGTATTTATGTAGAGATTGATTGATCTCTCCCATTGTAATTATTCAGCTACAAGCCAATTGGAAGCCCTGCCAAGAAGCAGAACTGATCAATGAGATAGCCAGCATCCGTGGGCCAAGTTATCATTCCACTCCAGAGTAAAAAGGCTTGACATTTTAGCTAACCTGCACCCTCCTATTGTCAATAACGCACAATTCACATTAGGCTCCCTGAGATGTGGAAAATACCCCACACACCACTCTTCCACCTTCACAGATCAATAGGCAACAGGCCACAGGCTGGAGAGCATTGAGGAGGGACTCTAATCAGTTACACACCTTAACCCTTTCTGAGCACACAGACAACGGACACTTCAGAAACCACATCCCCTGACAGAAGGGACTGTGGAGGTCGAGGGTGGAAAGCTCTCAGGAAAAGTGTTGTGCTCTGGGAATCAGCCAGACCTTTAATTTAGGGACCAACAATTTCCTGCAGAGTGATGTTGGGCAGGTCACATTTCCTTTCTTGTTTCCTGTGGGTAAGAGAAGGTCAACAGCCTCCACTCCTCTGCATATACACACTTTCCACCTCGCCGCTCACCGGCTCTCTGGGACTCCGTCTTGTTTTTTTTTTCTTTTTCTCCTGTCTCTCATCCCTACAGCCAATCATTAATCCAGCCAGTCTCGATTCCTAGGTGGCCCTGGACCCGTCCCTTCTCTATCTCCTCTCCTATGGCTGAGGACTTCTGGAGAATCTGAGGCTGGGGAGTCTCCCCTGCTTGCTCTGTCTCCAGTTCCTCAAATTCACCCTGCACCTGCAGTCAGGAGACCTCACAAGCAGCTAACTACACACCCCAGTGTGAAAAAAGAAACCTTCCCTGGGCCTTACTCTTCCTGCCTCAGCTCATGGGGGCTCTTGGGGACTCGTCCTTGTCGGTGCGTCTCCTGTCACTTCTCAAGTGTCCTCACTTTTGTTCCCAGTTCCTCTATGCACCACTGCTTACTGCCTATTTCCCTTTCTTGTGTGGGAAGTTCACTTCTTCACTCAGCCGACAGCTTCATCATTTGCATTCCTAGGCTCTTGTCTCCTCACACCTGTTACCTTCTCTCTCCCTGATCACCCAGCAGCTTCCCTATCTGAAGGTGGGTCCCCCAAGGGCAGGAGCAGCTATTATTCACTTTAGTTGGAATGTCCAGTATTTGGCCCAGGCACTCGATACACTCTTATTGGACAATAGGCACTCAATGACCTGGCTGACCGTACTGCACAAAAAGACACAACCTAGAGGACTTTGTGGGGCATAAATGAACACCCAGTGCACACACACACACACACACACACACACCCACCCAAATGGAAAGGAAAGCAGTACAGGAATGCCTTGGGTAATTTTATCAAGGCCAGAGTGTCACAGCCAGCTTTGAATCTCAGACCTTTTATTTTCCATATGATGAAGAGGAAGTAGCCATACTTCCCCATCTCTTGGAAAGTGAGGGATTTTTGAACAGTATCCTTATTACAACAGCATGTACTATTATTGACCCACTGGTGGCAATGTTTAGTCCCTATCAGCTCTTAGTTACTTCAAAATCTCTTTCTTGAAAAACTGCTTTGCAAAACAAGCCCCCAACTCAGTCTACTTCCCAGAAAATGTTCAGGTTTTCCCATGTCAAAACTGACATTCATCATCTGACTTGAGGGGAAGAGCCCCATCTCTTTTTGTTGGCTGCTGCTTGCCTTGCCTTTGGTTTGAGAACTTGAAGTGTAAATGATGTGTGGCAAATTGGCACATAAAGCCTGTGAAACTCTTCCTCTTTTCTCTCATAGCGTAGGCACTGTGTTTCCTGCTCACTGTAGCCTAAGGCCAACTCCCCCCATCCTTTACCATGCCACCAAAGAGGTTTCTTTACACTTGGCTTATCTTCTGTCTTAGACCAAGTGAATCATCCAGTCAGCTAGCCAATAAGCTAACCAGCCAACCAGCCAACCAGTAAACTAACCAAATAATCAGCCAGCTAACCAAAGAACCCACAATCTACCACTTATCCATCTCTATCTTGACCATGCTGTTTATCCAGTACCACTCCATTCTTCCTCCCCTTGCCAGCTTGAAAAGGACCCCACACTTGCCAGCTTACCTTTCAGCTCTTGCTGTAGTTTGGTTTCTGTTGCTATGATAAAACATTGACCAAAAGCAACTTGGGGAAGGAAAGGGTTTGTTTGGCTTATAGGTTACAATCCATCATGAAGGGAAGTCAGGGCAGGAACTCAAACAGGGCAGGAACCCGGAGGCAGGAACCGTGGAGTGCTGCTTACTGGCGTGCTCTCCATGGCTTGCTCAGCCTGATTTCCTATACTACCCAGGACCACCAGCCTAGGGTTGGCATCACCCATGGTGGGCTGGGCCTTCTTACATCAATCATTAATCAAAGAAATGCTCCTCCACAGGCTTCAGTGGTGCTGGCCTCTTGTTAATAACAGGTGATTCTTCAGCGCCAGCTGCCGGGAAGCCACTGATTATTAATTAAAATATACCACACAAATGGCCCTGATAGTCTATTAAAGACTCTCAAACTTTGCTCTGAAATTTCACAAGCCAGGCCTCCATTATCCACACCACCTTCAACATTCGTTTACAAACTCCCCAGGATAGCCTATTAAACTCTGAGCACTGAACAGCTTTTCCAGCCCGGAGTTCCAAACTCCTTCCACAATCTTGCCCAGAGGAATACGGTCAGGACTGTGTTGGCCATACCTCATGATCCTGGTACCAACTTCTGTATAAGTTACTTTCTGTTGCTATGATAAAACACAATGATCAAACACTACTATTGGGAAGGAGTTCATTTTGGCATATGGTTCCAGAAAGCTGAGAGTCTGTCATGGTTGGGAGACATGGCAGCAGGCAGGCTTGGCAGCTGGAGCAGGAAGCTGAGAGCTCCAATCTTCAACCATAAACAGGAAGTGGTGAAAGCAAACAGGAAATGATGCACAAATAATGGCTGTGTATGACACATGCCCAACAGTACCACTTAAAGCCAGCCCCGTGTTGCACTTCCTCTAGCAAGGTTCCATCTTCTACAGTCTCCCCAAACAGGGTCACCAAGTATCAAGATTCCCAAGTGTGGNGGTATTTTATCTATATCCCTCAATAAAATTTATCTGAGGATCAGAGGAACAAGGTCAGCTGCTAGCCTTGCAGTGTTAGCACACGCCCTTAATCCTATCACCTAGCAGGCAGGGCCTGTCTGGATCCCTGTGAGTTCCAGGTTACACTAGGAACAAAGTCAAGTGTAGAGACACATGCCTTTAATTCCAACACCAACCATAGAATTCTGGAGGTATATACAGACAGACAGGAAGTGATGTAGCTAGGCTGAGAGAGCCAATGGGAGAACAGAACAGAAAGGAATATAGGCATGGAAATATAGGAAGTCACTCACTCTTTTGGAAGCAGCGGTGTTGATGAGGTGAGCCTGGTAGCTGTTCCTAATTCCTTTGATCTCTGTCAGATTTTCACCCTATTTCTGGCTCCGTGTTTTATTTAACAAGACCATTTAGAAATTCGTCTTACACCCAAGCCTATGGAGGACATCCAAACCACACAGCTCTGCAGTAGGACTTCATTTCCCACTGTAACAACTCACTCTAGGAATACCAATATGTCCCAAGTTTGTTTTTTTTTTAATAATTTGTTTTATTTTATTTATTTAATGTGTATTGGTGTGAGAATGTCAGATCCCCTGGAACAGCATTTATAGACAGTTGTGAGCTGCCCATGTGGGTGCTGGGAATTGAGCCTGGGTCCTTTGGAAGAACAACCAGTGTTTTTAACCACTGAGCCATCTCTCCAGCCCCATGTTCCAAGTTCTTAACTTCAGTTAAACTGTTCCCGTCCTCTGTCTCTAATGTCTGCAATCTTAATCTGTGATACGTTTGGTCTCTGGTACTGTTGGGCATGTGTCAGACACAGCCATTATTTGTGCATCATGAGTGAAAAGGCTATGCTTACTGACTATGATCCCGCGGCCTCATTTTATAGATGCAGAAATGAAGATCCAGGGAAATTAAGTGAATGTAGCTGTATCAGTCAGCTATGCTGTATAACAGGCCACCTGAACTCAGTCACAAACGTCACATTTAGTTTTCCCATGGTCTGTGGCTTAGCTGGAGTAGCTCTGTTCTGGGCTAAGAGTAGGGTTCATGTCTGTTTCTTGTGGTTGTAACAGCTGAGGCTTGAGGAAGCTCTGTTCTGAGCCATCACAAGAATGCAGAACACAGAAGAGGAAATAGCAAAACTCGAGGCATTGTTCCAGAACTGCCCCTGGTTGGCTCAGCAAGCCACAAATTGAAGCCTAACTTGAATGCATTGAGGAAGAAGACGCCACCCCTGTAGTGGAAGGTACTGGTCTGGCCTGAGCCAAGAGTGCTGCTGTATAATTTTGATACAGAAAACTCTTGAAGAATTGACAGCCTTCCGTTGCCCCACGTTCCAAGTCCAAGATCATACATCTTGAGTCTTATCTCTGGCAAAAAATCCAAAATAGCAATAAAACAAAATAAAATAGAACAAACAAACAACAACAACAACAAAACCCACTTAAGGCTAATGGACATTTGGATTTTTATTAGAAATGAAAATAGTGAGTCTAGGTAAACCAGACACCGAGGAGGAACCTGCCAGTTGAGACAGTGACAAGGGTCATGGCAGGGCCTTGCTGTGGAGAGATGAGCTGGCATCAAGAGTTCCTGAAGCAGAGTTCAGAATTCAGTGCAGGACTCAGATTGGACCTGGGCCTAGGAATTTCCAGCCAAACAAAGGATTGGGGGCAGGGCCTGGCTGATGGTGGAGGGGGCATACTTTCAGGGAACCCTGAACTCTCAGCTCCAGTCTGGGACTTCAGGGTGAGAGGAGGCGTNTCTAAAGGGAGAGGGCCTGAGGAGACCTAGGTGCAGCATGCTTGCAGCCAGTGCACAGCCCACCCTTGCAGACTGAGAGCTGTGGTGAAGGACATGTTCCTTGTCCTGTGCCAGGAAGCAAAAATGTATGGATGTAGTTATGCCAAGAACTGGCTGAAATACAAACTGCCAGAGACGCTTTCCTAGTCTAATGGGTACTAGANCATCCTGGATTACTGAGGGTAAAATGCTTATTTCTTGTAACTACCTCTGGGTGTTGGCTGCTGGCTTTTAGAAGAAAGGAGGTATCTTCCTGTCCCAGGCTTGTGGCACACTGGATTTTACGTGGGTCTCAAAGAGAGAAAGAGCCCCGTCACACTGCACACTCCTTCTTGCCATGTGCACTGTCTCTTCTCCTTGGGAAGCTGCTGGCGAGACTGNGCACCAGGGTCTTTGTGATCCAGGATCAGACAGGTGCTCCATTGTCTTTTTACCTCTAAAGGAATGCTGACTAAACCTCCTGGAATATAGGTTAGTGTCATCATAATGTGCAGTAAAACCAGGAGAAACAGGAAAAGTAGGACACTCATTGTGAGCTCAGCCCAAGATGGCTTTGGAGTGGGGCTCCTTCCTGCCTCACCAACTCTGTTTTTGGGGCAGTTAGGATGCAGCATATACACACCACACATGCCACATAACACACACCCCACACACATATGCCACACACACAACTAACCACTCTCCCCATATCACACACACATAGTACATACTATATACACATAACATCATGTACATGCATATAGCATACCTGCCATATACATTACACATAATATACTCACCTGCTATATATATCACATACATACTACATGCAAATGATACACATAGAACACACACATAATATCCATACCCCACATATACACTATACATACACATTAAATATATACCACATAACACACACATCATATGCANACATACCACACACACCATGCATACCACACATGAACACACATATTGTATACACACCACACAAATAACATACCCACACATACCAAACACATACACTATATACTACTACACATGTGAATTAACTACCATTTTTGATGGTCCTTGGAGTAGGTTGAACAGTGTCCCCCTAAAACTCATATCCACTGGAACCTCACAATATTAGGAAATAGATCTCTGCAAATATAATCAAATAAGGATAATGTCTTGGTTTGAAAGAAAATGGTCCCATAGGCTCATAGGGAGCGGCACTATTAGGAGTTGTGAGGAGGCAGGGGCAGGCTTTGAGGTTTCAGAAGCTCAAGCTAGACTCAGTGACTCACTGTCTCTTTCTGCTGTCTGCAGAGCCAGATGCAGAACTCTCAGCTACCTCTCCAGCACCATGTCTGCCTGTGTGCCACCATGTCCCACCATGATGATAAGGGACTAAACCTCTGAACTGTAAGACAGCCCCAATTAAATGTTTTCCTTTATAAAAGTTGCCGTGGTCCCTTACACCTGTCAGAATGGCTAAGATCAAAAACACTGATGACAATCTATGTTGGAGAGGATGCGGAGCAAGGGGAACACTCCTCCACTGTTGGTGGGAATGCCAACTTATACAACCACTGTATATCAGTATGGCTGTTTCTCAGAAAATTGGGAATCAATCTTTCTCAAGACCCAGTGATGCCACTCTTGGGTATATACCCAAGGAACGCTCAATCATACCACAAAGATACATGCTCAATTATGTTCATAGCAGCATTATTTGTAATAGCCAGAACCTGGAAACAACCTAGATGCCCATCAACTAAAGAATGGATTAAGAAAATGTGGTACATATACACAATGGAGTACTACTCAGCAGAGAAAANCAATGACNNNATGANATTTGCAGGCAAATGGATGGAACTAGAAAATATCATCCTGAGTGAGGTAACCCAGACTCAGAAGGACAAANATGGTATGNACTCACTAATAGGTGGATACTAGATATAAACCAAAGGACAATCANTCTGCAACCCACAGATCCAGGGAGGCTACCTAGCAGGAAGGACCCTAGGATGACTGTGGCATAAAATAAGTTTTGGTTTTGCCCAATCACTGGGCAAGCTTTAGTGAAACATTTCACTATTAGGATAAGAATTTGTACCTCTATCTATGTTCAAGCTATCTGTATATTATCTCTCCTGCAGTTGTACATCAAATGTTTCAATTAAAAAAAAAAAAGTTGCCGTGGTCATGGTGTCTCTTCACAGCAAGAGAGACCCTAACTGAGACAGGAGTATCAGACTGGCCCCAAACCCAGGACTATTTTCCTTACAAAACAGACATTCTGATACAGATTCAGAGAAGGTGTGTCACAAAGTGGAGGCCGCTGACATGGTGGAGGCAGAGAGAAGTTTGAGCGACACATGTACAAGCCAGAGAAAGTCAACAATTTGCAATTTCTGGAAACTGTAAGCAGAGGTGAAGGCTGCTTCACCGCTCCACAGTGGAACAGGCAACTGGGATGTGGACCACAAGAGCAGGGCTGGTATGGTCACGTCCCCAAGAGGGAGGGTCTCCCTTAAATATGCTCTAGGTGTCTCTCTGGACTCACCTTAGTCCTGGCCTTGGAGAAGAGCTTGGGTCTAAGCCCAGAGCAGGAAACAGGTCAGCATAACTAAAAACGTGCAAGATTGCACCATTCTAAAAGGGGTGAGGCTGGAAGACTGTTGTCATGGCCCCCCAAACCGAGGGAGCCCCTGGCTCCCCTATTCATAGGAGAGAGGCTCTTTCCTGTCTCTCCAGTGTGGCATACATGCTTTTAAGCACCGGTTGACACAAATTCTGTGGCTTTCAGAGCNCCACCTGATCCTGGCATTGGCTTCCAAGTGTCTTCAGGTGTCCCTAATCTTTTAAAGGCGCTGTCCTGTGAGGTCTAATGCTGCAGTGAACCCACCATTTCCCGGGCATTTGTTGGTGTGCTGCAGTACTGACTTGGCCCCAAAGAACCTGAGTTGGCATCTGAGGTGTGACCAGGTGTCAGAGGACACCGGGGCTGCCTGTGGCCCCGGAAGATGAAATGAAAGACAACATGTCATGAATGCTATCAGGAGGCTGAGGGAAGTTTGTCTGAATGTGCACAGGACCTTGGGAGAGATGGCCCGGAATCAGTTAATTAGTTGGAAACNCTATCAGGAAGGCTGGTTTCTGGGATGCCTTCTGGGAAGCCTGGCGGGAAGGTTCAGCATCATGGGGAAGGACGTTCACTTTACTGATGCTGCCGAAGTCAAGCTCAGGGCAGGAGGAAGTGCTCAGGCTACAGGGTACATTAGGACCCACTCACTGTCACTAACTTCTTCAAACCTAGACAAGGCCACTCTGATCTTGTGGTCCACTAAAGTCTCTAGATCCTTCTCTATGAGCTTCAGTGGAGCTGGGGACTCATTTTTCTTGCACTTGAGAAAGTTGGAAAATACTGGCTCTACCTGAACTTCCCACTGTTCTCATGAAAATAAAACATGTGAAAATGTATGCTCGAGCCCTTTGATACATTAATTAAGAGCCCCATAGCTTCCTTGTTTAACTGAGAGCTGCTACCTCATCTGGGGTTCTTAGCAAAGCGAGAGGGCTTTTGTTGAGCTTGACAAAGTGATTAATACAGACTCTCGATGAATTTTGGCTTCTCAACAGCTTTTGATGCTCTGAGATCCCCCAATGAGGACAACACCATCAATTACCTAACAAGCCACTATCTCCAGGCCTTGGCTATCTGTGAGGCTAGCCTGCTAATTGGCAGACAGAGNGAAAAATGGCCTCCGAGACTGTGGCCTCAGCCCTGACCTTTCTTGGAGGAGCAAGGCCCTTTAAGTGGCTTCTGTGGAGATGCCATCTCTGATCTGAGGTGACTGCATTACTCATCACTTCTGCAAAGCCCTGTGTCCTGCCTTCTGTCCTCAGCACACCTTGTTTGTCCAAGGCTCCTGGATCAGCCAGATGCAGCCATGGGCCATTGTGGGGTGCTATGTTTGGACCTCTGTCTGCTGAGGTAGCTTTTAAAAAGCTAAATGCAGGGGCTGGGGTGATTGCTTAGGGTTTAAAAGCATTGGCTGCTCTTCCAGAGGACCCAGGTTTAATTCCCAGCACCCACATGGCAGCTCACAACTGTCTGTAACTCCAGTTCCAGGGGATCTGACATTCTCACACAGGCATACATACAGGCAAAACACCAATNCACATTAAAAAACAATCTTTAAAATAAAGAAAGAAAGAAAAGCTAAGTGCAGGGAAGGGCTGGAGAGATGGCTCAGCAGTTAAGAACATGTAGAGGACCCAAGTTCATTTCCTGGCACCCATGGCGGTGCTTCACAACCGTCCGTAACTCCAACTCCAGAAGATCCAATACCCCTGGCCTCCACAGGCACACCCCCAACANACACACACACACTTTAAAAAAAATGAGAAAAAGCCAGCACTTGGGAGGCAGAGGCAGGCAGATTGCAGTGAGTTTGAGGCCAGCCTGGTCTACAGAGTGAGTTCCAGGACAGCCAAGACTGTTACACAGAGAAACCCTGTCTCAAAAAAACAAAACAAAAACAACAAAAAACAAAAGAGAACACATTCGGTGGTCAGAGTGTCTTCCTAAAGTGTTTCTGACAACACCTTANGGCCTCTTGCACCCCACCCCTCCTCAGGCGCCATTATGTTGTGTCCCTTAGCTATGATGTAATGGTCACATCTCCTGGTTTAACGGCATCACGGAGAAAGGGCCTCCTTATAGCACCTGAGTTGTTTTTGTTTTGTTTTGTTTCAGATTGTTTCCAAACCAGCTTTTGTAGGAAATGACTTAGCGCCATTTAAGGAGCTTTCTGATTCATAACCACAGCTCAGCAGTGAGGAGAGTAACTGANAGAGGAATGACAGATTTCACCTGAGCCTGCACCCTCTGACAGGGGCCATTTCTTAGCTGCAAGGTTTGGAATGCAAATGCTCACTTCACTTTTGCTATCTGCTGTTGAACTCGTCTAGGCCTGAATGCCTGGGTGTGATTTCTATGATGGCCTGGTACCCAGCCCCTGGCACTGTGCTGGTGAGTGGGAACACACAGGGAACCATGAAGGAAGCAGCTACCAGCATGGCAACTCTCTCCATTCCTAACACNCTGGGTGCACTAGCCCCAAGGACCACACAGGCCCTTTTATACTTCTTTCTTCTCTGAGGACAAACCAAAACCACAGCTTGGACTAAACCCAAGGTCAAGTGNCAAGCAGCTCTCTGTGGTAGTGACACTACAACAGGATGCAGGGGTTCATCCGGCCCAGGTGACCACACGAGCTTTGAGGAAGGACTGAGGTCTTCTTCACCAGTCTCTGGTTATCCGGTCAAACCATCAGCCAGGCCACACCATCAGCAGACCATAGTTTACACTGTGCCTTGCTTGGACCATCTCCTCAACAGTGGCTGTGGACCATGGCTGGCATGGGAGATTCTAATGTGTGCCTCCCCTTAAGTCTGTCACTAGAAAGAACTTATCACTGTTAGTTTTTGTTTATGGAAGCGATCCTGGTTTTCACTTAAGGTCATAACATAAAGCTTCCTTTGAAGGAATGCACATTTACNAATGTAAAAGGAATCAGGAGATGATGGTCAGACACNGGCANGGCAAAGGTTTTCTCAGGTGTCACACACAGGACTGGCTTTGGAAGAGTAAGGTCATTAAGCTTGTGGGGCATATTGATGCCATTGGCTTTCCTAGCCTGAAGACTANGATTGAAATGGAATAGTAAGTTAACTCTCTGGATTCTCGTAACCATTAGTTGGGGACAGCTTTTAAAATCATGATGGTTTCTGGAAAGCACTTACCTACTTTGCTGTGTAGACCATGGGCACCAAAGCCGGTTTGTACTGCCAGGGCAGAGGCCAGCTCTGGTGGGGGCAGCCTGCTGGNCTCTTGCCACTGTCCCACAGCTACACTATCCATCTGTCTGAAGGAACCTATGACAGTTCACAGTCTCGTCCTCATCTCNTTCCCCTTTCCAGCACATCCCCAGATAATGCCTNGCTCTATCAAAATATGAGTTGGTCCATGTCCTACCCCAGGAATGCCACCGTGCATGGCAACTGGGGTTGGGAAGCTATGACTGAGTTGAGAATCTTAAGAAAGAGAATATTCTGGATTATAGGGGTAGATCTAAAATAATCACAAAACTTCTTTTGTTACTGTCAAGGGGTCTCTAGGTTTTTTTTTTAGGTTTATTTAATTTTATGTTGTGAATGTTTTGCTTGCATGCATGTATGTGCACCGGTGTGTGCCTGGTGCCCACAGTGATAAAAAGAAGTCTTTGGATCCCCTGGAACAGGAGTTATAGATGGTTGTGAGCCACACCTGGGTCGTCTGCAAGAGCAGTGAGTGCTTTTAACTGAGTCATCTCTCCAGCTCTGCTCTGGTCTCTAGAAGGAAAGATTTCAGTGAGAGACACCGAAGATCGGTTAGCAGGTACTCCAGAGAGATGTGGAGGCAGGAAAGCAGTACAGTGGCCTCTGTGCTATGGGTTTGAAAGCCAGTTTTATGAATACTTATGAGGTGGGTGGAATATTCATGGGGCAAGGAGACCTTTTCCCACGACCAAGTCATGGTGGGCCAAATCCTCTCTTTTAGAGTATTTCCTCCCATAACCCTCTAGAAAAGCCCACCAGGTAGTGTGTGTGTGTGTGTGTGTATGTGTGTGTGTGTGTGTGTGTGTGTGTGGTGTGTTGAAAACCACAGCTCACGAGAATTATAAAGAAGCCACCAATGAGGCTGCAGACCCTTCATTAGTGCAGATTTGTGACACCGTAGTTTCTGATACAGGGGCAAGAACTTAACTGCAGCTTCAAGAATGCTTAACGACAAGGGGCATGCCACCGGACCAGGAATACAGCTGCTGAGACATCCCGCTAGGTCCACTCGTCTCTAACTACTTGCCCACTTACAGAAGGGATGCAGGAGTTCTAAGTGAGAGAAAAGACAATGATGAGCGGAAGCACAGGCTGTCATTGTCACCAGCCTGAGAGGCTCCAGAAGGAGCTGGCCTTGGGTTTAAAGACTTTTAAAGGTGTTTAAGAATTTTAGACTCACAGCCTCTGGAACCACAAGGCAGGAAATTTGAATTGTCTAAGCCAGTATGTCTGTGGTTATTTGTTATATCAGCAATGGGAAAGTACAGTTGGAAAAAACTAGCTAATTTTTAAAAACAGCTTAAATTTCTGACTTAAAAACAGTTTCTATTTCTGACAGGATTCACCATAATGTTTACCTTTTGAAGAAGGTGCCACCATGCATGTAAAATGATTTTAATTATAAAGAACTCAATTAATGAGTCTCCAAGTCTACTGCAGTTTTCAACAGTGGGGGAAGCTTCAAATGTGGTATCAGAAGTCAGTTGTTCCACACGTTGTGAAGGTGATGTTATATGCCTGTATCATTTGGAACTCATGAATTTAAATATGTTTGATGTTTTGAGTCACTGCAATTATTACTGAATTGACTAAATTGTTCGTCTGAGGCATAGCCGTGCCTTGCCGGTCTAAAGTCTGGGTGTCAGCTGAGTTGGCAGCTTCTGGAGGCCTTGTTTCTGGCCTGGTTGGGATGGGGACGCCGATCACCATTTTGCCTGAAGCAAATGGGATGGGGAGGTCTACTATCCAATTAGGAGGGGAGGTCATAGTTATAACAACTATACAACCTACTGGGTCTCTGAGGTGTCTGGCTTGCACCATTGGTGAACCACAGTCACAAGGGCTGGGGAGCAGCTGCTTTAGAGGGGGAATGGAAATTGCTTAGTTATTTAATGTTTAAATATAGTTGCTTTAGTTACNTTTTTTTAATTGCTGTAACCAANTACCTCGCAAAGAGCAACTTAGAGGAAGCATTTAATTTGACTCATGGTTCAGGGGACGCAGTCCAATGTGGTGGGGAGAGGATGCTTGCTCACATCTTGGTAGAAAGCAGAGATGGGGATGCACTCAGCCAACTAGGTCTTTTCCCCCGTTATTTAGTTATTAGTTATTTAGTTCTGGGTTTGAGGCATAACTGTGCCTCACCAATGCTTGGGTGTTTCATAATCTAATCAAGTTGACAATAGAAATAGTTAAATTTGATAGTTGTATTACTTCTGGTTCTGTTGCTATAATAAAATACCATGACCAAGAGGAAGGAAGGGCTTATTTGGACTTATAGCTCCAGAGGGAATAGGAGTCCATCATGCCGTGGAGTCATGGCTACAAGTAGCAGGCACGGTGGGGCAGGGACAGGAAGCTGAGAGCTCACACTATGACCACATGCATGGAGCAGAGAGAGTGAACTAGAAGTGGCCTGAGGCTTTTCATCTCAAAGCCTGCTCCCAGTGACGTATTCCTCCAGCCAGTCTGCATCGCCCAAACCTCCCTAAACAACACCACTAACTGGGGACCAAATGATGAAATGCCAAGACTATGGGGGACATTTCCCGCTCGAACACTACAACAGTCCACGTTTGAGTTGATGAGTAGACATTTAAATGCGCAGCTGTGTTCGGGGCTGGATAAAGAGGATCAGAGCTCAACGGCTCTAGAGAATGGAGCTAGAGGTAGAAATGTAGGAGTGTTGACTTGTTGATGGTATTGACAGTGACAGGTCAACAGAAGGAAAGAGGCCAGCAGCCCACACGGCTAGAGGGGTGACGTCATGGAAATAAAGAAGAAACAGTGTTCCCAAAGAAGTGCTCAGGCACATGCGAGTACCGTTGAGAATTCAGGGAAAGAGGCTGGCAGGGGATCATGGGATTGACAAAGATAAACTCATCAATGACCTTGACCAGCGTAGTCCTTTCCCCTTCTGCAGGTGTAGCAGCTTAGCTGGAACAGACAGAGACAGGATTAAGGAGACGGAAGGGGAAAGCACGTCTCCATTTCAAGAAACTCTGCTGAAAGGAGGGAAGAAAGGCGGGGCCACAAGTGGACTCATAGGCGTCTGCGCACCTGCTCTCAGGTGGAGAACACAGGACCTATTTGCATTGTAGGAACGGTCAAGCAGAAAGGCAAGATCAATGCATCCGAAAGAAAGAAGATGGAGGATAGCAAGCACCGGGCAAGGCAAGGTGGCTCCATGGGTAAAGGAGCTTGCTGCCAAACCTGATGACCTGAGTTCGAGCTCCGGGACCCCATGGTACAGTAGAGAATCAAGTCCTGCAGGTTGTCCTCTGACCTGCACACGTGTACCATGTGCACATACTAAATAACTTAAAAAAAAATAAATAATAAAACAAGAGAATCACAAGACAGGCAAGGAGGAGAGATGAAAGGGCTGGCTTCACATAGGCAGCCCCCAGATACCTGTCAGTTCTTTAACGTCCGTGTTTACGAAGCTCGTGTGTTCTGAGCGTGCTGCTTTTGTTCTCAGCACACTGTCTGCTCAATCTCCTGTGGTGGTTGACCCTCAAAGCCTTAGCCTGGAGGACTGAACCGGTTAGCAGAGTAGGTAGGTGGACAATAACACCTGCCTGAGGTGAGCCTGACCTGGTTTGAACTCTGATTCAGTTGCTGAGCCGGTCTGGTACCTTGGGTANACCATTCAATCTCCCCAAACTTGGCACTCCCAACTAGCCACAGGAAAACAATACTGACTTCTACTTTCAAATGGTTGTTGGAGGTTGTATATGAAATGGCATATAAGCCACAGTGCCTGGGACACAGGAAACAATGTGACTGAGGATAAATGGTAATGACAGTAGTGACTGTTCAGCTCTCCCATGTCAATGTAAATGTGAAATTGTTTTCTTGTATCAAAATTGTTTTCAGGCGAATGACCGCAATGGCCATACTTTTTTTTTTTTGTGGTGCTTTTATGTTATTGGAAGGAAGAACTCGTATCAGCCGTTAGAGATGCCATTTATACCTGAGGATCAGGGATATAGTTCCGGGATAGAACACTTGCACAGTGTAGATGAGTTCCTGGGTTCTGTCCCAGCACTGCAAAAGGAAAGAAGGAAGCAAAGGAGGGGAAGGAGGAAAAGAGGGAGGGAAGGAGAGAAGGTACTGAAAGGAGAAATGAAAGCCTCACACACAAACTCAATATTTTTTCCACCAGAAATATCTGTGTTAAAACAAGAGTTAAGTTATTTCTGCCCTTAGCCTCTCTTGCTCTGGGTAGAGAGGCAGGCAAAGAATGAGAAGACAGTAGAATAGGGGTGCAGCCAAGGCTGCAAGTCGCTATTTTCCAGGTGAATGGAACGAATGAGCGCATTGCTGGCAGAACCCAGACACGTGATCAAAGAGAAGGCTGCTCTCATGGCTGCTTAAGACACACAGTGAGGGAAGCCTGCAGGCTAGGCTAGCNTCTGACTGGCTTCTGGTATTCTAAACCTCAGCCCTCTTGACCTGAACCCACCAAGCATTCTCCAAGGCNTGGGGATGTAGCTCAGTTTATACGGTGCTTGCCCAGCTCACACAAAGCCCTGGGTTTGACCCNTGGCACTGCATAATCAGGTGTGGTGGTACACACNTGTAATCCCACAGTCAGGGGGTGGAGACAGGAGGATGAGAAGTTTTAAGTCTTCCTCAGCTACATAACACACATACATTTGAGGCTAGCCTGGGCTATATGAGATCTTGTCTCAGACAACAACAAAACACCCCTGGTTTACCTCAAATGGCTTCTTTGCCTAAANAATGGGCCATAATCCTGTGTAAAATCCATCAAGAGAGTGCTTTAGTTTTGAGGAAAATGAAAGACTGGGCAACTTGTAACCTTTAAAATTTAGCCTTATTGTGAAAACTATGCATATGGTTCGGTTTATTTTGAGAGGGGACACCCCAAGCTTCACCAGTGGCACTGCAAGTTTTGTATCCTGTAGCATGTAATGATTGCCTTAGAAGTGAGAATAAAACCAAAAGAATTTTATGTGGGGCAATATGTATGTCTGCTGTCATTTTCTGACTTAAGTATCCTTACTATAAACAATGACAGATGTCCAGAATGGTAGTGGTGGGCATATTTGCATTAATTCCTGTCATAGGAAAGCTGTTCTGAGTATCACCACACAGCGATCGCAGAATGGCTGCACAGTACCCGATTTTCACAGCACCATCCCAGGCCACCTGTACTTCTGTTGGATGGTACAGGATTTAATGACACAATCTGACACGAAAGACAGATTTCTTTTACAATGACAGCATTGAAAGTGACAGGAAGAAAGAGAAATTTGAAATATTTTCATTGACTCCCTGGAATGTTTTGGGAGCATCCTTGTTCTCAGCTTCCCATGGCTGCTCTGTTGGAGGACTGATTGTTTCCCAAGTCTAGAAGCCGGAAGACTGAAATGAAGGTGTCGGTAGGGCCAGGCTCCCTTGGAACCCTGTGGGATGAACCCTTCCTTGTCTTTCCTTCTGTTAGAAGTTTGTTGATGACTTTTGACCTCCCTTGACTAGCAGCAGTATCACTCTGATCTCTGCCCTCTGTGTGTCGGTCTTCACACTGCCCTCTGTGTGTCGGTCTTCACACTGCCCTCTGTGTGTCGGTCTTCACACTGCCCTCTGTGTGTCGGTCTTCACACTGCCCGCCGTTTTGTTTTTTTGAATATGGAATGCCCCTCACAGGCTCACGCACTTGACCATTCAGTTGCCTGTTGGAGCTGTTGTTGGAGGTCGAGTCTTACTGGAGCAAGTGGGTCATTGGGGCAGGCCTTGAGATTTCAAAGCCCTGCCACACTTCCTTCTCACATCCCCCCCTCGCTCACCCCCACCCCCCAACTTGTTCCTTTCGAACTGTGAGGCCAGGAAAGCCTTCCTCTTCGAGTAGCTTCTTGTCAAGTATTTTGCCACAACAGTGAGGGAAGTAAACAATATGGCCGTCTTCTGACAAGGACCCCAGNTCTTTTGGGTGAGAGGCCCCATTGACTTCAGTATGACTTCATCTGAATGAAAGACTTTCACACTAGTCCTATCTCCAAATAGAGTCATGTTCCAAGGTCCTGAAGGTTAGGACTTCAACTTGTCATTTGGAAATTATCACCCCATGGCTGAAGGAGTCCATGGACTTGGGCATCTGCTGAGACATTTGGAGGACAGCCTGAGGCCCCAGAGACCAGAGCACAAGAGGACAACAGGTTATAGAGAAGGAAACAGGACAAACACAAATCGTGCCTGCACTGCACCTTTGCCCTATACATTGGAAGTGGTAATCTCTCACCATAGATCTGCGCGCAGGGACTCTGACTCATGATAGATAGCCTTACCTGGTCACTTCCTGCTGAAGACTCCCACGTTCTGCACATGAGTCCAGGCTGTGAGTGAAATTTGTGATTGTGCATAGGACACTCTCTGCTGGTGCCATATGCTTGCAAATGTCTGAATTTTGTGCAGAGACACAAGCAGTGTTCTCCTAAGTGCAGTTACATAATGAGGGCATGGACTTGCATAATAATTAGCATGTGTAATTAGGCACAGACTTCTTGTCCTTTAATTAGACAATCAAGGCATCTAATTACTAAATTAAGATGTAATTACGTGGCCCAAGATCTTCATATTTCTTTTTATCCATCAGAGATTATATTTAGAAAATAATTTGCAAAAACTGATGGAAAAATCTCCGAATTCAGAGTGGTAAAGGAAGTGTTCAATAGCTTTGAGTTTCCTTTGATCTCTCCATTTGGGGAGACGGGGAGGCATTTNAAATACCATCACTTGCTTGAAAAGCACCTTTTCCAAACGGTGCTGCTGACCTTTGGCACACACTAATGAACGGGAATGTGGGTGTGGCTAATCCATGTAATTCACACACGGCTCTAGCATGTGCTTCATGATTCCACTCAAATGTGGCCATAATGGTGATGTTCTGGGAAGTCATTCAAACCAGCAGTACTTTCAGATGCTGGGAGAACCCACTGCTTCCCACTGTGCCCTGCTTGGTTCTCCCCCATGCTATTTTAGCTATAAGCACAATGCTGTGTTGTGTAAACCACACTTAGGAGGCATCTCCCTTTCCTGGATGTTGGAGGGTTTGCTGAACTGTTCTCAGGTTGGAGAATAAAGCAAGTACCCCGAGCTTCTCACTGTAGAGTGGTTTGAGCTCTAGTGTTCATCAGAAGCCAGACTGGAGTGCTATTCTGTTATTTTTCCTTGTTCCTAAATTGGGATTTGGCTGATCTCTGCATGATGCTAAACACCCAGTTTGACTCATTAATTTTTCTGAACCAACTGAACTTTTGACCTAATTGTCTGGCTGGGTGGGGATCGGGGCCATATGGCAGGTTTGTCCAAGCCAGCTCCGACTCTAACTATGTCACCTCTCTGTTCCCATAAACAGAAANATCCCTGTAATCCCAGTGTTTGGACAGCCATACTGAAAAGTAGTGGACTCTGTTGGGCCACTTTTCCTGGTTTGGGGTGGAGAGAATCTGCCTCCCTTATGTATTTAGGCAGGAAGACAGAGTCTTACAAAGGCTGTAAGTGGGGAGTAAGGCGGTCTCCTTGCCATGAGGTGCCCCCACCTCTATTTTTTTTTTAATGAGGCCATGGCCATGGAATGTGATGAGCAATGAGTTGTATATGAATAGGGGGTTGGCCTGGACCCAGAAAATGATACCAGGGAGCTTATTCTCTGCTGCTGTAAGTTTTTGCTTTGTCTTCTGAATTACGGTTCATGATAGATTTAGAAGCTGAGGAACTGGTGCATGTGTGGAGTCTTTAACGGCGTTCTAGTGGAGGAGGGTGTCAGGCCGCCTTCCTCTGAGGTAGCGAGGATGGTGAAGGCCTCGGGTCCCCTCCCTGCATCTGGAGGCACTCCCGAGCTCCTACCCTTCTCTTTTCCTTGCTAGTTCCCTGCCCGAGTCCTTAGACGCCTTCATTGGAAGCGTCTCTCAGCCTCACTAAGAGAACTCAATAGTTCTGCNTCATGACAAGGCCAACAACATGAACATAAACACCAGTTTCTCGGCTTTAAAAATTTGCTTCTCTGTCCACCCAGGTATTCCACATCAGCATTCTCAAGACTGGAGAAGTTGGGCATCAGACACCCCAANCCCTCTCCTTTTGTTGGAAACCTGATGTTTTTCCGCCAGGTGAGACTCTGGATCTTGCACAAGATTTCCCATGGGGCATCGCTTCTGTTTACGTTTCAGTAGTCAGAGTGGTCTCCACGTGAAGAATACATGTGACATGTTAAAGAGTAATTTATCAAGATCAGACAGGGCTTATTCAAGGAGTGTAGGCCTTGAAAAGCAGTCAAATATAATTTGTTACATTAACACAGTAAAGGAAAANATATATACAATCTTAACAGATNCCAAGAAATATTTAATAAAATTCAATAGCCATTCATTATACCAAATCTTAGTGGACTATGAATAAAATGACATGAAATATGCCAGGTGATGGTGGTACATGTCTTTAATCCCAGCACTTGGGAGGCAGAGATAGATGGATCTCTGTGAGTTCGAGGCCAGCCTTGTCTACAAAGTGAGATCCAAGACAGCCAAAGATAAATAAAGAGACCCTGTCTCAAAAAAACATTAAAAAAAAAAATACACGTGATGAGAACAACTGTTCTCCACTGGAATGTGTTTCCTTCCTTCCTCCCTTCCTCCCTCCCTCTCTCCCTCCCTTTCTTTTGAGGCAGGGTTGCCAAGGCTGGCTTCAAACTTGCTATGTGATGATTCTGAACTTTTGATCCTCTGACCTCCACCTCCTGAGTGCTAGGATTACAGGTGTGCACCACCACACCCAGCTTCTGCAGTGCTGGGGCTGAACCTAGGGCTTCGTGCATGTGTTATACCCAGATCACAGGGACCCCCAAAAGACCACCACGGAGACCAAATCCTGCATGTAAAAGCAAAGGGCCTTTATTTTTGAAGCCTCAGGGCTTGGTCTCTCTGTCTGTCCAAAGCAGTGGTGAGAACAGAGAGCCCTGAGCCCAGGCAGGGTAGAGTTTTTTCATAGCAGTAGTTGGGGTGATGGGGTTTCCAGGGTTCAGGACCCTGATGGGCTGACATTTGTCTAGTGGTATCTGTAAAACAAAAATAGGTGTGTGCTAGACTCAGGGACATTTGGCCACCTTATCTAATGGTTGGAATGTTTGGGATGCCAGGTACTTCCCCTTAGATGTAGTCCCTCCCTGGGTGGGGTCAGCTTATAGCTTTTCCTGGGTCTGGGTGTTACCTGCCAGTAAGCCTGTCACAGAAGCTGTGTGTGGGCCTCTTANCCTNTCATGGCAGCTGTGTGGTCAAGCTGTTTTGGNGCCCCTCCACATATACTAGGCAAGCACTCTACCAACAAAGCTACATCTCCATCTATGTTATGATGATGTTCATCTCTTATCATCAGTGTGCATTCATTCATTCATTCATTCATTCATTCATTCACCCACCCCAAACCCAATTGATTGAGTATTTAAATATACTAGGTTCTAGAATACAGAAGTAGAAATACTCAAACCCTCAAGGTCACCATCCAGCAATGGTATATACCACCAGTTGGGATGTGTCAAGTCCTGGATTGGGAAGTGCAGGTAGCAGCTATCGTTCTGCTAAAGAGAGAGTCACCAAGGAGGGATCATTGTGGGGGAGTTCCTGGAGAAGGGGGTCCTGCAGGAGCTGCAGACCAGGACACACACACCAGGGAGAGAGCACTGTGCACAAGAGGTCACCCATGTAGGAATGGTGGCCCTGGTCAGCCAGCAGCCTGCAGGGACCAAAGCTAATGAGGGAACCCTGTAGAATGTGACTGTGTATGACACATGGGCTAGCTTACTCACAGATTTGAAGGTCAAGCCAGGAAGCATTCCAGGCCACTGTTGTGGAGTAGAGGAGGGACACTGAAATGTAAGACTATTATTCTGAGAGAGATGAGAGTTGAGATCAGGGCTGCAGAATCCATGCTGTGGCCAACATCAAGGCTGAAGGGGGAAGGGCTTAGTGCAGGGAGGCGGTGGCAGTCCTGAGAAGAGAATAGTGGGGCAAAGTAAGGACTCCAGTGGCTCCCAAATTTGGAGGGTTCAGGGGAAATGAGGGAACCAGCAGCCAACAACCTGCAGAGCCAAGACAATGGCCACAGGGAGACAGAAGGAAGTGGTTGGGAGGGGAAGCTGGTTCAGGGAGAAGATATTTTAAGTGCGTGGCCTTCAGCTCACCAGAGTGACATGGCAGTGTAGATGACCAGGGCATTTGTAGATAGGGAGCCAGTATCTATTTTTGAAGGATATTTTTTTACTGCCATTGGTTTTTCTCAGAAGCCTGATTAACTTGTGGGGACACTGCCTCCAGACCAACAGCAGGCGCCACCAGATCCTGCANGTGAATTGCCATACAAGGGCAGGAAGGGCTAATTTGGGCCAACCGTGATAGCAACCCTCGGAGGATGCTGGGACTTCCCCATTCCTCCCGCTGCGAGGCCACTGCTCCATCCGCTAGGCAGAGAATGACCTACATCTGGCCTTTTGCCTGCCACTTCTCAATTTCCTTTCTTTTTCTTTCCCTGCCTTTCTTCACCTTTTGTTGCTGGCATTTCTATCTCCCCTGCTT
>LZPO01107982.1:183406-203355 GCA_001675575.1 Neotoma lepida | reverse complement strand
TGGCACTCACACCTGGCTTGAAGCCCAGGGCCAGCACCTTCTGCCCAACAGCATCATCCTTCTTAGTCTTCAAACCCACACATTCAGCTATTATTGAAATAACTCTTCAGTCCTATCCCAGAATCTTTTAAGCTAAGAAGTTCACAGAAATAACACATCAATTGACAATTTAGNACATCTAAGCTATTTTACGTTAGATCAAGTTATCTAAGGAATTTGTGTGGCTTTCCTGCCTCAGCATAGTATGGCTGAAATACTCTCAAGGAAATGGGGCAGCAGAGAGAGTGACCTAGAAACCACCCCTTTCAGTGGGGTGGATTAGGGATGGGAAACAGATGAGGCTCTGGACAGGGAGAAGGCTCCAGCCGATGGGTAATGTCCAGTGTTCCATGGGTGTCCAACCTTTTGACATTACATTGTAAACGCTATGGTTTACAAATGCACCTGGCAACATTCCTAGCTATCTTAGGACACATGCAGGCTGCAGGCTATAGATTAGACACACCTGGAGGGTAAGAAGTAGAAGCTCCGTGTTCTAGCAAGCCCTGGCCACAGTGGAACGGGCAGGAGAAGGCTGCCCATAGAGAAGGAGGTCACTTGACAGTAGACGGGTTACCAGTCTAGCAGCCATCAAGAAAGCCTGTCTTGGACATTAGGACTCAACTGAGAGGGCTCTGAGCCCTATGAAGGGAGCTGGTGGGAACATAAGATGGACTCTGAGCCCAGGGATGAATCACATATGCAGACTCAGTTCTGAGATTCAGAGCATGCTATCAGCCCAAACAGAATCCAGCCCCAGGTCCAAGTACCCGCTGTGAGGAAAATGCCTGTCCTTTCTCAGCCCATCCAGACCAAGGAAACTGGTCTCCTACTGCATTTCCGGGATCATGTCACTTCTGGTCCATAGTGGGGCCTGGATCATGTCACTTCTGGTCCATAGTGGGGCCTGACGGTAAGGATGGAGCCACTTGGAGGGATGAGTGGAGCACCACAGAGGCTGGGGAGTCAGTTACAGATTTTCCCATGTGTCCTCCTTGACGTCTGTACCCAGATCTACAGCAGAGAAGCGCATACCAGTTTCAAGGTGGGAGGGAGGGAGCTCCTCCACAAGTGACAACCAGAGGGAGCATCAATAACTCCTTTATCCCCACATGACAAGCTGCACAGATGTGTTCCCAAACAATAGACTGGCTCACATTAGAGTTTTGTAAAAAGCTCCATCTCTAGCTAATCAGTTCAAATAAAAAAAATTCTACATTTAATTGAACTGTACCTGCAACAAATCCAAGTTGTTCAACCCAAAATGCATAATAGAGTTACATAACACTGTCATGAATCACTGTGACATTTGTCAAGGCAGTTTCTCTTCTGGAAGTAAGTCCTGATATTACAGAGCTTTATGCAAATGTCTCCTGTCAAAAACTCCTGTGCATAGCCTNAAGAATCACACATATTTACCCAATTCTAGCAGCTCTTAACCTTAATTACCTGAGAAATTAAACAGTATGTCTATTCTGTCCAAAAAGATGGACAGACCATCTTCGCTTTCATAATTAAAAAAAATCATTTGTAAATGAAAAGAGGCAGCAAACACCCAGTCACATAGTACTTACATTTCCTTCCTGATCACTATTTTGTGAGCAGAGAATCTTTTTTAACTTCTCAGAAACTCTTGAATAATCTAGACGTGATAGCATATGACTAGNCCTCAAGAGGTGGAAGCAGGAAAGTCATGAGTTCAAGGCCAACCTAGGCCGAAAATGTATAGACTCAGTTCTGAGTCTGTATCTGAATCATCCCTAGACCCTGGAGTACTTCTTAAGCCACCACCAGGCTATGCTGCAAAAGGTGAAAACAGCAAAACAAAATAAAACCCTTCAAGATAAGGGGAAAGGGGGAGGAGGAGAGAGAAGGGGAGGGAGGAGGAGAGAGGAGGAGAGAGAAGGGGAGGGAGGAGGAGAGAGGAGGAGGAGAGGGACACTTGAATGATTTAAAAAAGTATGAAACTTTGTTGCTTACTGGCAGAAAATGAAGTACGGCATCTAAATTTCTAAACTCAAATCAGCTCCAAACATTGGCCTAACCGCTCAAACACACAAAGGTCACATGCCATCCATCACATGCATGTGAAATTCTACTAAATTCTGAATGATCAGAGCTCTTCATTAAAATGGACTGAGTCCTCCTTTCTTCTTCAGGACTCTTAAATCTTGGAGAGTTTGAGTTGTTTAGCAGGCATTCCAATTATTCCTGATCAGTCTTATGTGTAACATTTCCACAGCTATGCGCACAAAGCAATTCCCTAGCAAGGCACCACGGAGTTTTATGATGCTTCCATGCCTAGGGCGGATAATAGAAACTTAACTACTAAAATAACTTCCTTGATTATTCTTTGCATCTCAAGGCCCAACATCTCCTCCATCTTGTCCTCCAACTGCAAGAATTTTGCAACCCACAATATGAGGCTTTTCTGTCCTGAGTTCAGGTGTCAGTTGATGGATCTATCTATAAAGGTCTGGCTCTCTGACACACCCTCCAGACCCCACATTAACCACTAGGGAAGCACTGTTAGTTAGTGATCTTATTCTTGCTTTTTCTAAAGAGGAACCTAATAACATATGCCCTGAACTAATGGCTGGCGGACAGCCTGTTGTCGCATGCAAGGATGTGCAGATTGTGGTCTTTTGAGCTATAACATCTGTCATCACCTCTAGGTGCCACTCAGTTGCAAGGGAATTAGGCAGTTTGATACTGGGTGGAAACTGTCTTTCCCAACAAGATGACTGTGGGAAGGATCTCCTGCCCTCCCCTCTCAGCATTTTGCATTGTTAATGGAGTGCCTGGTGCCTATGAACCACCAAAGAGGTGGCTATAAGTGAATCTACTGATCTTTAAGGTTGCCTCTAACTGTTCAAGTTCCCAGCTCTGCCTCACTGCCAGTCTGCAGCTTGTGTCCAATGGTCAGCACAGCCCTCAGATTCCTCCCCAATCAGTCAAAAGATTTTCCTGTGCTTCCCTTAAGTCTTGGCATTCTCTGCTAGAGTTGGGTTCTCCAAATCATCCATGGAGAACACAGTGGCTTTGGGACCCAAGATGCCATAAGTTAGCATTCACAGAACAATGGTTTTTATCTGAGTTCAGGAAGGGTGAACTTTCACGTACCCACAATTTATCTGGAAGAATGGCTGTTGGATTGATGGCCCCTGCTTCACAGACAAAGCCAGATGCTGAAAGTGGCACAAAGGCTATTTAACTAAAGGACATTTCTTATTGTGATAAAATGTATACAAGACAAAATCTACCATCTTGACCATTTCTCATTGTACAACCCAGTACTGCTAAACACATTCACAGACCTGTATAGTCACCACCGTTCATAGGCACAGGGGCTTTCATCCCACAAACTGAAATGTCCCTGGCAAACACTGCCCTCTCTGTTCCCCTCTCTTTCCCCTGGGAACTGCCATTGTACTTTCTATCTCCTTGACAGAATCACANACTATTTGTCTTAGTTCACTTAGGAAGATGTCCTCCTCAGCATTCATCTATTTTGTACCATGTGCCAGAATTTCCTTCCTCTTCCAGGAAACAAAAATAATACACTGGATATACCCTCCGTGTTTTGTTGTTCAGCCATTGATGGACACTGGCCTGTTTCCAACATTTGATTGCAGTAAATAATGAAGCCGTGATCATGGATGTACAAGTATACATCCAATACCCTGCTTCCAGTTCAATAATGCAACCATGATCACTGGCATGCAAATATTTCTTCAAATTCCTGTTTTCAGTTTTTATAGTATACATCCTAAAGGGAGAGTTACATCATCAGATAGTAATTCTGCTTTTATTTGGGGGGGGGCTGTCTGTGCTGTTTTCCATAGCAACCCCACATTTTACCTTTGGAGGATATTTTGCAGCAATGCCATAGCCTTCCCTTTCCACCAAGATTAGGTGGCAATCATCGTTGTTGTCAAACCTTGAAAATGAACTCCAGATGAAATGTATGCCCTTCCTTGTAAAAAGCCCTGGAACCCAACTGGCCAAGATGTTCCCTGAATTTCTGATTGGAACATAAGACCCGGTGATTTGCCCTCCAAATTTCCACTGGCTGTGAACCAGCTAGCACTTGAAAAATAAAACAAAGCAAAACTAGCCCCATTACCAACCAGTGCTCGTGCGTACGGTGCCATGTATTCAGTTTGTTTTAATAACTNCCCAGCAATCTCCTTTCCAAGCTCCTTCTCTTGTCCAACTCTTTATGATTTGTGTCTACTTTTCCATTCAGCCTTCACCTCTATCCCAGGAGCTCACTGTGGCCTTTGCGTCTCTGGTGCTAGTGTTGACTTCTGGTTTCTTGTTTGTAGACTCAACACAACTTCTGTCCACAGAACTAGCCCTTCAGTCTAGCTCTGTCAAGGTCAGTCTGGTAGCTTGCTAATGCAGTCTCCAAGCTGTTCCATAGGCACCTATTCCAGCTTGGGACATTTGCTGGAGGAGGCAAACTGAATTTCCTTTTGTACTCCACAGTCCCTGCACAAACCCAGTCACTGAGAGAAATTGACTAGCTCCCCTTGTCCAAATGCAGTGGAGCCTATGGAGAAGCAAGTACCCAGGCACCTAAGCTTTGGAAGGGGTGTAGAGATTGGGGCTAGGATAGAATGGAGAAGAGTAGGCGATAAGTAGGCGATGCTGGGGAAATGTGATACTGGATATCCACAGAGAACATTCTATTAGCCTTGGTGAGAAAACAGTGATTTGAATCATCAGAAATGGGGAAGACAACAGATGGGAAATTTTACACAAGAAATGTTCTGTAGGAAAAAACAGCAGAATTGAACAAGACTTGGGCTATGAGAGTGAAGGTGAATCAACTTGAATCATTGATGTTGGCTTTGAGTTCTATGGTGGTGAATACTGATTGTTGCTGGGCATGCCAAAGAGGGGGTTCTAGAATGTGTTAATCGAGGAGGGGAGATTTAACACACCCTAAATGCAAGTGACTTTGTCCCATGGCTTGGGATCCTGAAGTAAATAATAAACAAAAAGTGAGTTGAGCTCCGCCACTTACCAATCTTTGCTTCCTGACTGTAGATACAACATGAGCACGTGCAAGCTTCTGCTTCCATCCCTTCCCTGCTGGATGCCTGTAGCCTCAGACTGCAAGCCAGAACGAACTTTGCTTCCTTAAGTTGGTTTTGGTCAGGTAGTTTGTCACAACCACAAGGAAAGTGACTAATTCCTGTTCTAAGGATAAAATGGTGATACTATCGTAGTGACGAGACTGCACATGGCAAAGGGGAGAAGGACTTCATGCTTGCCATAATCCGCTGGAATGTGTCATAGTCCACCCAGGTTGCCATAACAAAATACGTTATGGCATAAAATAGGTTACACTGGGTAACTTACAAACAATATAAATTTACTTCTCATGGTTCTAGGGTGTGGGAAGCTCAATATCAAGGCACCAGCAGATCAGGTATCTGGTGGGTGTTAGTTTTCTGGTTCATGGGTGTCCCCACATGGTGGAAAACGTAAAGGAGCAATTTTGGGGATCCTTTTTATAAGGGCACTAATCCATTTAAAGGGGCTCAGTCCTCATGACAAAATCCACCCCGCCCCCCAGGGCCCACTTCTGAATATAATCACCTAAGGGGTTAGGATGTCAACATATAAATTTAGGGGTGCAAACACTGAGATAGTAGAAGAGCTGTTGACAACAGTAGGTCCAATGTGACTTAGGAATGAAACCCTCTAAGGATCACATTCTATAAGAGGAAAGAGAAGGGAATGATGGGAGTTCCAGGGTGTGTCTGGACTCTGGAATCTTCTGTCTCTTATCCCTTGATAGTCTAATGAGCTTATTTCTCAAAGTGTGTCCTTTGGACCACTTCCACCAACAATAATGGTCACTACATGGAAAATAAAAAAGAAGGGCCCCTCCTTAGTCAAATGGTGGAAACAGAGTCCAAGGAACACAGACTTTACTGCTGTGAACAGAAACACAGGCCTAATGAATAGTAAAGTTCCACAGAAGACAACAACCACTAGCCAGACATGCTAGCTCATTCCTGTAATCCGAGGCAAGTGCAGACAGATCAAAAGTTCATGGGTATCCTCTGCTGCATAGAGAGTTGGAGACTAGCCTGGGCTACATAAGACCCTGTCTCAAAAACAAAACAAACAAAAAAACCAAGCAAACAAATAACAGAAAAACGTTGACAAGAGTAGTTTCCTCATCAATTATCAGGACAACCAGTCAGTACTCATTATCTNTATTTTAAGTGCTCTGGGTGGGAGGGGGTGTTTCTGTTTTGTGCTATAGTAGAGGGGCTGGGAAGGCACTACTATGTGTTCTACTTGTGTGTTTGCTCCCTTTGGCCTTTGTACCTCTCCCCTTCCCTTCCCAACCCCCAGTAGCCAGCCATCCCCAGTATTTAGTGTGTATGTTTGCATGGCTTTACAGACTATCATCATTTCATGCACGGCATTTGTAGCCGCTGTGACACCATAGGTTCATGCTGGGCCTTAGGTTTTTGCCTATGTTTTTAAGTTCCATCATGTTGCTGTGTTTTCATCAAATCTGTTGCATTTCCCTGCTGCCTAACACCTGAGTCTCTCACCTGTCCACTCTCACAGTGCTTCCAGAAAACCCTCCTCTGGACATCCTTTTATGTGGCTCTTTATGAAGCTGTGAGATAACCCTCTGGGTTACCTTCTTTGTGTTTATGATGGTAGAAATACTTATCATTGTTCCCAGGGTCCATCTACACATCAAATGTTGTAATTTAAGAGTTGGATACATCCTTCCCGTATAGTCTCTCATATAACCACCCAACAATACTTAAGTTTGGCTGAGCTAATCATATAATTCAGAAGCACAAGTGTCTTTAAGATGAAAAGGGCTTGCATGTAGTAAGCAGTGTGCATTGGGTAGATGGTGTATTAGTTTGCTGTCCCACTGTTGTGGCAGAATGCCAGGAGAAGCAACCTAGCTCATGGTTTCGGAGATGTGGTTTGAATGAGAAATGTCACCCATAGGTTCATATATTTAAACACTTAGTTGGTGGCTCTGTTTGGGGAGGTTATGAAACTTTTAGGACACAAAGCCTTGCTGGAGGAAGTATGTCACTGGGGGGTGGGCTTTGAGAATTTGTAGCTTCAATCCACTTGCAGTTCACTCTCTCTTTTCCTGTTAGCAGTTAAGATAAGAGATACGATCTCTCAGCTTCCTGCTTCTGCTACCTGCTGCCCTGCTTCCCACACCATTATGGACTCTCCCTCTTGGACCATAAAGCAAAACAAACTCTTCTAGAAGCTGTTCTGGCCCTGGTATTTTCTTACAGCAACAGGAAAGTAACTGATATAAGAGGTTTCAGACCTTGAGGGCCAGTTCTGTGCTGAGGCAGCATACCATGGTGGTAGCAGGAGGCTGTTTACCTCATGGTGGCCAAGAAACAAAGTGAAGACAAAAAGGGTCCAGGGAAATAGATGCCTTCAAAGACCAATCTTGATATTTCCTTCAGCGAGCACTCCCTCCACCTCTCAGGAGCTTGTTCAAACTTTGAATCCATAAATAGATGAAGCCATCATGAAGACAGAACCCTCATGGTCCAATGGCGACTCCCTAAAACACACCCCAAGGTGTGCCTGATTAATCAATCTCCTAGGCATTTCTCAACACAATCAAGTTGATAACCAGGCTCTGCCATTATAAAATTATCCCATCATATTTGCAGAAAAATGCATATCTCTAGAAATCATTACAGAAAGTGAATCAGCCAGACTTAGAAAGACAATTGCAGCATGTTTTCTCTCTGGTGGAACCTAGACTTTAAAGTGTATGAGTGTATAAATATGTGTATGTTTATATATGTGTCTGTAGGTCATGAAACTAGAAAGGGGATCTCAGGAAAGGTCTAAAGAGAGGGTGGGAGACAGAGAGGGTGATGGAACACATTTGATAGGAAACCAGAAAGAGGGGACAAATGGAAATGGAAAGGAACCAGCTAGAGGGGGGAGGGTATCTGAGCAGGCAGTCAAGGAAGGGAACCAATGAAAACAAGCTGTAATGACACATAGGTGTGAAGATGCCAGGATGAAACCATNCCCAGCAATCTCCTTTCCAAGCTCCTTCTCTTGTCCAACTCTTTATGATTTGTGTCTACTTTTCCATTCAGCCTTCACCTCTATCCCAGGAGCTCACTGTGGCCTTTGCGTCTCTGGTGCTAGTGTTGACTTCTGGTTTCTTGTTTGTAGACTCAACACAACTTCTGTCCACAGAACTAGCCCTTCAGTCTAGCTCTGTCAAGGTCAGTCTGGTAGCTTGCTAATGCAGTCTCCAAGCTGTTCCATAGGCACCTATTCCAGCTTGGGACATTTGCTGGAGGAGGCAAACTGAATTTCCTTTTGTACTCCACAGTCCCTGCACAAACCCAGTCACTGAGAGAAATTGACTAGCTCCCCTTGTCCAAATGCAGTGGAGCCTATGGAGAAGCAAGTACCCAGGCACCTAAGCTTTGGAAGGGGTGTAGAGATTGGGGCTAGGATAGAATGGAGAAGAGTAGGCGATAAGTAGGCGATGCTGGGGAAATGTGATACTGGATATCCACAGAGAACATTCTATTAGCCTTGGTGAGAAAACAGTGATTTGAATCATCAGAAATGGGGAAGACAACAGATGGGAAATTTTACACAAGAAATGTTCTGTAGGAAAAAACAGCAGAATTGAACAAGACTTGGGCTATGAGAGTGAAGGTGAATCAACTTGAATCATTGATGTTGGCTTTGAGTTCTATGGTGGTGAATACTGATTGTTGCTGGGCATGCCAAAGAGGGGGTTCTAGAATGTGTTAATCGAGGAGGGGAGATTTAACACACCCTAAATGCAAGTGACTTTGTCCCATGGCTTGGGATCCTGAAGTAAATAATAAACAAAAAGTGAGTTGAGCTCCGCCACTTACCAATCTTTGCTTCCTGACTGTAGATACAACATGAGCACGTGCAAGCTTCTGCTTCCATCCCTTCCCTGCTGGATGCCTGTAGCCTCAGACTGCAAGCCAGAACGAACTTTGCTTCCTTAAGTTGGTTTTGGTCAGGTAGTTTGTCACAACCACAAGGAAAGTGACTAATTCCTGTTCTAAGGATAAAATGGTGATACTATCGTAGTGACGAGACTGCACATGGCAAAGGGGAGAAGGACTTCATGCTTGCCATAATCCGCTGGAATGTGTCATAGTCCACCCAGGTTGCCATAACAAAATACGTTATGGCATAAAATAGGTTACACTGGGTAACTTACAAACAATATAAATTTACTTCTCATGGTTCTAGGGTGTGGGAAGCTCAATATCAAGGCACCAGCAGATCAGGTATCTGGTGGGTGTTAGTTTTCTGGTTCATGGGTGTCCCCACATGGTGGAAAACGTAAAGGAGCAATTTTGGGGATCCTTTTTATAAGGGCACTAATCCATTTAAAGGGGCTCAGTCCTCATGACAAAATCCACCCCGCCCCCCAGGGCCCACTTCTGAATATAATCACCTAAGGGGTTAGGATGTCAACATATAAATTTAGGGGTGCAAACACTGAGATAGTAGAAGAGCTGTTGACAACAGTAGGTCCAATGTGACTTAGGAATGAAACCCTCTAAGGATCACATTCTATAAGAGGAAAGAGAAGGGAATGATGGGAGTTCCAGGGTGTGTCTGGACTCTGGAATCTTCTGTCTCTTATCCCTTGATAGTCTAATGAGCTTATTTCTCAAAGTGTGTCCTTTGGACCACTTCCACCAACAATAATGGTCACTACATGGAAAATAAAAAAGAAGGGCCCCTCCTTAGTCAAATGGTGGAAACAGAGTCCAAGGAACACAGACTTTACTGCTGTGAACAGAAACACAGGCCTAATGAATAGTAAAGTTCCACAGAAGACAACAACCACTAGCCAGACATGCTAGCTCATTCCTGTAATCCGAGGCAAGTGCAGACAGATCAAAAGTTCATGGGTATCCTCTGCTGCATAGAGAGTTGGAGACTAGCCTGGGCTACATAAGACCCTGTCTCAAAAACAAAACAAACAAAAAAACCAAGCAAACAAATAACAGAAAAACGTTGACAAGAGTAGTTTCCTCATCAATTATCAGGACAACCAGTCAGTACTCATTATCTNTATTTTAAGTGCTCTGGGTGGGAGGGGGTGTTTCTGTTTTGTGCTATAGTAGAGGGGCTGGGAAGGCACTACTATGTGTTCTACTTGTGTGTTTGCTCCCTTTGGCCTTTGTACCTCTCCCCTTCCCTTCCCAACCCCCAGTAGCCAGCCATCCCCAGTATTTAGTGTGTATGTTTGCATGGCTTTACAGACTATCATCATTTCATGCACGGCATTTGTAGCCGCTGTGACACCATAGGTTCATGCTGGGCCTTAGGTTTTTGCCTATGTTTTTAAGTTCCATCATGTTGCTGTGTTTTCATCAAATCTGTTGCATTTCCCTGCTGCCTAACACCTGAGTCTCTCACCTGTCCACTCTCACAGTGCTTCCAGAAAACCCTCCTCTGGACATCCTTTTATGTGGCTCTTTATGAAGCTGTGAGATAACCCTCTGGGTTACCTTCTTTGTGTTTATGATGGTAGAAATACTTATCATTGTTCCCAGGGTCCATCTACACATCAAATGTTGTAATTTAAGAGTTGGATACATCCTTCCCGTATAGTCTCTCATATAACCACCCAACAATACTTAAGTTTGGCTGAGCTAATCATATAATTCAGAAGCACAAGTGTCTTTAAGATGAAAAGGGCTTGCATGTAGTAAGCAGTGTGCATTGGGTAGATGGTGTATTAGTTTGCTGTCCCACTGTTGTGGCAGAATGCCAGGAGAAGCAACCTAGCTCATGGTTTCGGAGATGTGGTTTGAATGAGAAATGTCACCCATAGGTTCATATATTTAAACACTTAGTTGGTGGCTCTGTTTGGGGAGGTTATGAAACTTTTAGGACACAAAGCCTTGCTGGAGGAAGTATGTCACTGGGGGGTGGGCTTTGAGAATTTGTAGCTTCAATCCACTTGCAGTTCACTCTCTCTTTTCCTGTTAGCAGTTAAGATAAGAGATACGATCTCTCAGCTTCCTGCTTCTGCTACCTGCTGCCCTGCTTCCCACACCATTATGGACTCTCCCTCTTGGACCATAAAGCAAAACAAACTCTTCTAGAAGCTGTTCTGGCCCTGGTATTTTCTTACAGCAACAGGAAAGTAACTGATATAAGAGGTTTCAGACCTTGAGGGCCAGTTCTGTGCTGAGGCAGCATACCATGGTGGTAGCAGGAGGCTGTTTACCTCATGGTGGCCAAGAAACAAAGTGAAGACAAAAAGGGTCCAGGGAAATAGATGCCTTCAAAGACCAATCTTGATATTTCCTTCAGCGAGCACTCCCTCCACCTCTCAGGAGCTTGTTCAAACTTTGAATCCATAAATAGATGAAGCCATCATGAAGACAGAACCCTCATGGTCCAATGGCGACTCCCTAAAACACACCCCAAGGTGTGCCTGATTAATCAATCTCCTAGGCATTTCTCAACACAATCAAGTTGATAACCAGGCTCTGCCATTATAAAATTATCCCATCATATTTGCAGAAAAATGCATATCTCTAGAAATCATTACAGAAAGTGAATCAGCCAGACTTAGAAAGACAATTGCAGCATGTTTTCTCTCTGGTGGAACCTAGACTTTAAAGTGTATGAGTGTATAAATATGTGTATGTTTATATATGTGTCTGTAGGTCATGAAACTAGAAAGGGGATCTCAGGAAAGGTCTAAAGAGAGGTGGGAGACAGAGAGGGTGATGGAACACATTTGATAGGAAACCAGAAAGAGGGGACAAATGGAAATGGAAAGGAACCAGCTAGAGGGGGGAGGGTATCTGAGCAGGCAGTCAAGGAAGGGAACCAATGAAAACAAGCTGTAATGACACATAGGTGTGAAGATGCCAGGATGAAACCATTACTTTGTGTGCTGACCTAAATAGCTCTTAAAAAGCCAGCCACCATATACGAATCTTTGTTAATCTGAAGCTCTCTTACTCCACTTTCCCTCTCGGGGCTCATCAGAATCTCTAAGCATGCCTGCCTCAGGACATTTGCCTCTGTATCATGCAATATAATTGTCTGTTCATTGTCATGCTCCCCTGATGGGACGTAAACTCCACAACAAGAAGTTGTCTCTTGCCCATCCNGTTATTCCAAGCACCTAGAGCAGCCTCTGGCATGGAATGGGTGCTTGTTAAATATTTATTTAAATTAATAAATTTAATATTTAATTAAAATAAAAATTAATTGCCCCCTTTTCACAATAATTTTATCCCTAAGGAAACCTTAAATGTTAGGAAGATCTTATTTTGCTTATTTGGGTAACTGGTATTTTCTAGAAGACAAAAAGAANAGGGAGAAATTTCTCTTAAAATCAAAGCTTAGAGAAAGAAGGATCATAATTGTTCTTATCAGGAGTTAGCCCATTGAAGTCCAAAATTGGTGTACACNATGAAGGCCATCTTGGGATCTGAAGGACAAATAGAGGAGAAGTGTATTTGTGGGGCTAGAGGAGCTCCATCCACACAAGGCACTGGTTGGGTCCTTGCTGGTACCACCTCANGCCCTGCTCCCAGGGTGTTGCCATTGTCTGTGGCCTACCTCTCTGGGGTCAGCTTAGGGCACCATAAAGAACACTGGATTAGAAGCCATCATCTGGTCTTAACCCAGCTATTCTTAGTCAGGAAGTCNCATGAATCTTTCAGCCATTTGGTCACCTTTACAACATACTTGAGTACCTGCCTATACCACAGGTCCAGTGATGTGAGACTTAGAGGCCACTCAGAGCCCCTAGGTAAGACCATCAAGGATCCAGGAGTCTAACCGTGATTTCTTTATTCCACTGGCCTGAGTTTCAAAGGCCTTCTTGTAGTCAGTCAGTTGGCATCTTGGGGGAGACCACATACATCAGGAGCCCCTTCCACAGCTGCTNGAGGCTAGGGCCCTGAGTCCCTGCGTGTGGGTATGTGGGTCCTCTCATTTTTGTGTCTCCAGAGAATCCCTGCCCTAGTGCCTCCTCCTGAGTGAGGGGTGTTCTCAGGAGATGGTGCCTCCCATCCAGTTGTCTCTTTTCTTTGTGTTCATTTTCTTAGCTATGAAATGTGTGTGTGTGTGTGTGTGTGTGTGTGTGTGTGTGTGTGTGTGTGTGTGTATTTGATCATCTTGAAGCTTACTTCTATTTCTAAAATACTATTATTTATACTTAAAAATTCTCCCTTTCCTGTTTCTCCCCAGTTGTGTCTGAATCTCTTATTAAAATTTCCGTGTCTTGTTGTCACATATCTGGGCTTTCTAACACCCAGCTCAGGATAGCACATCCCTTGTGGGCACTGGGTTCTTCCTCTNGCTTCATTGTCTTTGCACAAGTGAATTTACCAAATTCTCTGTTTATGTTCTAAGCCTGTGTAGCAGGTGATTTTTGTATTATACTTTCAAGTAAATGTATATTCTATGTGTACCTATATAATAGGAAGGGCAGACAGACAGACAGACAGACAGACAGACAGACACACACACACACACACACACACACACACACACAATCTCTCTCCAGTACACAAGAATATGCCTGGGTGTAATGTGTAGGCAAAAATATTCAGGGACAGCCAAATGACTATTTTAATGTTTCTTTGTCCCTGTGGTACCATCCAACTATTTATTTAGTAGCTCGATGCTGTTGGCATCAACAACTTTGCCTTATAGGCTGTTTTTCATGTTTATGATTCTTACTGTGAAAAAAATCGCTTGCCTAACATCTGTTCTGAATTTGTTTTTGTTTTTTTTCTTTATTTTTATTTATCTATTCCCGATTGAATTAAATTTGCACCAAGGACACTAACTTGAATTGGAATCTTCAGTGTCCTTCAGGATTTCTACACACTTCAATACATCTCTTAATTACTCTTTTTTTTTATTGTTATGAGATACACATACATACCCCGCTCACACAGGCAGATTGGCTTGCAGCTTACCTCTGCCTGTCCCCCTCTAGGGAATACGTTTTATTAACTGAATAAATTAAATGGGCGGGTATACTCGATAGAGGAGGGAGGTTTATCGTTATAGGTTTTGTTTCAGATATTTTCCCCCTTTGCTGCCCAATTCTCTCCTGTATCCATCGCTCTGTTTTTGGAGAAAGATTTACTATATCTTAATGTAGTCATAGCTCACCAGGATGCGGGGGGAGCTTCATCTTTCAGATGAAGACTCTGAGGGCTGGAGCTGGGGAGGCTATCTTCCTGCATCCAGAAATGACGGAGAACAAGCCACCTCTGAGCCACAGACTCAGAAATAGATCATTGCCTGGACTTGTAACTCCTNGCAGACAAGCCTAGGACCTTTTTGGAAACACAGGCAGGCCCTTGGGGGAGCCTAGTCACTATCCACACACTACACCATTTTGGCAGCCCCATTCTCCCAGAGAAAGCCCCACCCACGTTTCCATGGGTGCAGATGGGGTGGGGTGGTTAGGGAAGCGTGTAGAAGGGGATGTGAACGTGGGCAGCACAGGGCAAATCATAATGGTGCTTCCTCTTCTTGGGGCCTCCCCTGATGGATCCATAGTTCTCTGGCCTTTTCTCGGGTGGCTTCATATGGGACCCCAGACCCCATTAACCCCTTGTTGTCACTAATGCTTAGAAACCTACCTAGAGACCATATGCATATTCCTAGCTGTCGGCAGGAAAGTTCGCAGGAAGGGTGAAAACCTGCTTTAATCCAAGCCTTGTGACATCTACCAGATACAGACAGTGGCCTAGATACTCTGAAAGGTTTACCCAGTCTCTCCACAGATCCAAATGCAATGGTCTCTACCATGAATTCTCTGCTCATTCTGAGAAAGGACAGCCACTTTGTGACCTCTCTTTGATGCTTCAACATTTTTGCCCAGCTCTCNCAACGACACAAGACAGAGAGGTGGCTGTCCCGTCTCTGTAAGTGCTCCCTGGTGGCCCTTCTTTAGATGTGGTGTACTTGACAGTGATATCTGTCTGTGTGTAGCACTGAGCTGACAGTGGTGGCAGAGGCCACCATCCGTCCCCACAAGTGAGTTTCATCCCTGTCTCTTTTCTCAAAGAAAGTTAACATCTAATTTAGAAGGAAAACACAGACACTGTCCAAGATGCATGAGAAACCTGGGCAGAAAGTGANAGTGCTCCCAAAATAGGACAGGGATGAGCATGGCATCCAAGCTGTGAGAGCTGAGAAGGCTTTTTGGAGGAGGTGGTACTTGACTGTGGCCTCATGGGAGCATAAGGGAACCTAAGGGGAAGGTGCACTCCACTTGGTAAGAACCATTAGGGAAAGGCCCTGAAGACAGGGGCAGTGGGGAAGGAAGTGGAAAACTGGAGGAGACAGATGGTTCACAGTTCATCACATAATAAAGTCTTGGCTCCCAGGCTCAGGATGTTGGTGATTGTCCTTGCTCATAGCTATGGAACTGGATAAAGCAGGTCTGCAGGCTGGTGTCCTGACTGACAATGAGATGGCCTTGGTGTACAGCATGTTTGCTATGGATTCTTGTCTGTGATAGAAGGAAGACAGGCTCCAGGGGTGAACCTTCTACTATCATTCTGCTTAAAGATTCTAAGCTTGTATCTCTCTATCTATAGATTAGTGCAGCTTTTAAACCTTATCAGAGAAATTTCATGCTGTGGATAATGATTAACATGTAAATTCACAACTGGTCAAAGAGTAGAGAGTGTCAGTGGAGTGCTCAGCCAGAAATGGGATATCTCTATCACCCTCACCCACCCAAGGCTCAGGGACTATCAAGGAAGAGGTAGCAGAAAGACCTTAAGAGCCAGAGGTCAGGGAGGACTAGAGAAGAACAACGTCTCATGGATATGACAGGATTGCTGTGTTCACAAACTCACAGCAGCTGTTGCCTGTACCAGACATGTACAAGATCAAACCAGTCAACATGCCATCATGGAGTTGGAAGAGACATACGAGTCCCCTCCATAAGCAATTATTGGCAGTCGATGACTTCTGGANGAGGGAGGGTCAGTCTACTTTAAGGTTGTGGTCCCAGTAGGGTGACCACACTCCAGTGCATAGCCCCATACCCGTGAGTAGATGGGTAGCGCAAATTAGACTTAGAGGGCTATTTAAAAAGAAGTGGACATGAAGTTGGGGGTAAGGAAGACATGGGTCTGGGAGGAGTTGGGGAGTGGGGGGTGGATATGATCAAAATATATTACATAAAATTCTCAAAGAGTTAATAAATATATTTTTTGAGTCAACTGCAGGAGTGAGGGCCCCAAGAACAGGGTGGGTGGCCTGAGTGCCTGTAGGGTTTTCCCGTGCTAATAAGCACTTTGGATGGAAAATCTNCATGAAGCAAAGGGATGTGGAGAAAGACTGCAAATTTAGGAAACCACAAACAACTTCTTCATAACAAGAGTGGGGGACTGTATTCTCAAACTGTGTGCTGAAACACCCCAGGGTGCCACAATTAACCCATAGGGTCCTCCTTAAATATTGTAAATGTTTGTTGAAAAATACAGTGACATCTATTGGTCTCTACGAGAACTGCTTCCAATCTTGTATGTCCATTGAGTGCATGTGTGCCTCTCTCTCTCTCTCTCTCTCTGTGTGTGTGTGTGTGTGTTTTAATATCCACTAAGTTGTTAGAACATGAGTACTTATTATGTGGACTTTGCTACTCAAAAACAAGAGTGTTAAGTAATTCTTTTGGCCTATGAGATGCTATAAAATTATTGAGTCAATAAGGAATCTGTGAACTTTGGTAGGAAAACAGTGGTTAAAGGTCAAGAAGTTGGGGCTTGTTTCAAATAAGAGAAACCCATCAGAACTTACAGTGAGTGAAGTCACATAGTCACCTTCTGTCCCCAAAAGGTAGGTTTGGCCTTAATGGGGACTGGCTTTGGAGACACGGATCCCCACTGAGAGCCACTATAGTAGTCTAAGTAAAAGAGGCAAGGCCCAAACACAGTTGGCATGAGAGGTTAGAATGGGATTCCAGCACCCTCCATAACTCTGTGGAAACTAGAGCTTCTATATAGCATTGTGGGGGCTGCCATACCAGGAGGGGCAGCTAGCCCAGGGGNCATTAGCCCAGGAGTTGCCATTAGCTCAGGAGCTGATTGCCGAGGAGCTGCTGCTAGCCCAGGAGGAGCTGCTTAAGCCAAATGTCCAGGAACTGCAAACCTTCAAGTTAGCTTTCTCTGGACTTCTTGGAATTTGTGAGTCTAGCCATTCATCATGGTCCTTGCCAGAGCACGTGACNGCCTTTTCCTGTGGAGCTTCCTGACACTTCCATATCCAGCCAAAGGTGAGATGTGAGGTCAGGTCAGCTGCCTTGTAGCCTCTTCTACTGCTGGGAAGTGAGGCTGTCACTGAGCCACAGTTTGTAGAAGCCTGATGTCTAGTGGTACACAGCAAGTCCCCTCAATCATGCATGTGTTCATATTCCTGATGTGGGGGTGTCAGGCTGTCATCAGGGACCTCCTAAAACCCCCCACGGGCACCTATAAGTTCATTTCTCCTAGACAGGGGCTATCCACTAGCCACACTGACATACAGCTTTAGTGCTGACAAACNGCCCACTGACCTTCACCATGACCTCCTTTATCAAAGAAGCAGGCTCAAGATGGACATGATCTGTCCAAGGTGGCACAGCTATTAATTGCAAACAAGGCCTGGAACTGAGTCCCCAAGACTCCAATGCCCATAGACACAGCACTGTCAACCTCACCTTGACCCCTGATGACCTCAGTAGGCCAACTTAGTGACAACCCCTTCCTATTTCTTCCAAAAGTCACACACTCACTGCAAAATCCTGACACATTAAAGAAATAAGTAACATGAAAAGAAGTGCCCACAATTCCCTGCTTGAGATACACATCCAGGGTACTTTCCNCCAGACTTGCAAGAATTTGTCAGCTGGATGCCTGGCAGAGTATGTGCTCAATAAATACTTCTTTAATGTACTAATTAATACTGAGCTTGACTATTATTTATTAACAGAACCACAATGCTATTTTTACAAGGTGTACCTCCTTCTAACTGTGGAGCCTGGATCTTTCTGTGTGATTGTGAGTGACACCCCCCCACTCCTACCCAGGAATGGCCCTATAGTTTCGTCACCCCTGCCAGGAGCAGGCCTTCTGGAACAGGGCCAGGTGGCCCCCAGGCTAATGCCAACAGTTTTGCTTGTCATGGTTCCCAGAAAGAAGGCAGCTGTGCTATTTTGGTTAGACTGGTCAGTTTTGTTTTTTTTTAAAAAAAAAGAAAGAAAGAAAGAAAAAGAAAAGAAAAGAAAAGAAAACCACTAATTAAGCAAGTCAAACAAGTGTTATTTTTAACTGCACAATACTTCACTGATTCGCCTACATTTTCTCTTCGACCAGGTGCTTTGGGGTTGAATAAGCAAATTATTATGTGCATAAATAAATACAAATGAATAATTGGTTATGAATTTCTNGCCCCTGTAGTAGTCAACGTGCAACTTGGATTAGCGGGGAGCAAGACCTNACCTCCTTAATTAGGCTGGAAGGGGGTTTCTAGTCCATTAAGCAAGAATTTGCTCTCAGTCTGCACCTTTAAGAGAGACAGTCTGTTGTGGGGGAGGGAGATATAGACAGTGTGGCTGGAGCTTGCCTGGGCCCTTCGCACACCTGCTTGCACTGGATTTTACAGACCAGGCCGGTCTAGGAGGAAAGGAAATTTTGGACATCTTGGAGAAGGACAGCTCTGAGGCAGGAGTCAGACAGTCCTTGTTTGGTTTCCTGTTCCAGAAGTGAATACAATGACTTCCTCTTACTTACATGCAGCGATAGAGGTAGTGTAGGATGCTCAGGGCAGGGCAGGAAGCAAACACTGATGCTAACGANGGTTACCACNAGGGTTCTGGGAAGGACCCATGACCTAGCCACACATCACTGACCAGTTTCGTGGTTTGGGATCTTTCTTTGCACCCTATTGGCTTAACTTTCAAGAACCATAATTTCATTTCCTTCTAAATTATTAAGATTGGTAGGATTTAAAGTCACAGTAAATTACGATTACCTTGATTTCACCCCCATGTTTCAGCTGCAGCATGGAGAGTCTGAGGAGTTTGTGTCTAAAACTGTCCCCCGCAACAGGCGACAGTTAGATGAGTGCAGATCCCACCTGCTGAGCTCCAAGGCATACTGTACCCACCATCTNAGGAAGCAGGAAACAGAGGGCAGGAAAACACATACCAGTTTGGTCCATTTTCTTTTGCTATCATAAAACGTTTCAGACTGAATGACTTATAAAGAAGANAGGTGTCTCCAACTCACAGTTCTGGAGGCTGGGAGGCTCGAAGTTGATGAGCTGCATCTGATCAGAGCCTCATGTGGATGGACGTTCCATGCAGAGTCCAAAGCATCATATGGTGAGAAAAGTACATCCTAGAAATGCTACCAAAGTGGCCTTTTAACAGANCTGCTCTTGAGGTGACCCATTAATCCACCCATTCTGAGGCTGAGCCTTTTCGGCCTAATCATTCCCTGAAGGTACCACTGGACACTTCTGAAGGCTACATCTCTCCCAGTGAAGATTAAATTGCAGCAAAGCTTTTGGTAGAAACATTTAAACCAAAGTACATACTAAAATAAACAAGACAGTACATACTAAAATAAACAAGACAGAGATCAAATTTTTTTTCTTAAAGAAACTTTCCTGGAGGCAGAACGACACTGTACTAGTTCAGATTTTGTGATTATATATAATAGAAACCCAAGTCAAACTACAACACTTTAAGCCTGTGGGATCCAGTAAAGGGATATAAGGGTCAGAGCCTGGAATTTGAAATTGTGCTTCCTAGACAGTTTCTGTGTGTGTGTGTGTGTGTGTGTGTGTGTGTGTGTTTGTGTGTA
>LZPO01107982.1:172043-183380 GCA_001675575.1 Neotoma lepida | reverse complement strand
CCTCTGCTGGTATCTCTGAGTTCCTTCTGCAGACAGGTTCCCTTCATGAGGAAGGAAAATGATCTCCCATGTCCCCAGATTCACAGATTGAGCTGGACTTTAGGTGCTCTAGGAGAAAGATGACACTTTGTGCCCCAACATCTATGGAAAAATCCCAATGCATGCTGGATCATGTGTGCAACCCTTGGGCCAGTTACCAAGGATGGGATGCTATGCTTGGCCATGCCTGGATGATTAAATCCATGCCATAAGCTGAGGGGCATGGTTCTGTAATTAACCTTGCCTTCAGAGCTACATGGCATAGGAGGATGGCTTCCCAAGGAGAAGAGATGGGCAGACCCACATGGTGGAGCCATCCTGGGTTCTAGGAAGGAAGGCCACACCTGCNTAAGTCAAATACATTTTTCCTATTTAAGATCTTGCTAGGAGCCCCTCAAACTACAGATGAGCATTTTTATAAGCATAAATTCACAAGATTACACAATTTACATGTAAAATGGGGCCAGTTTCCTCACGAGGTTCATAAAGCAGCTCTGAGGCAATTCTAAAGGAATTGTTGCAAAATTGGTTTTAGCATTAGTAATATTACTAGAAAAATACAGAAAGACTCCCGTGGCGGCTCCTTCCACCAGAATATACAAGTATTATTTTGCTTTTTAAAAAAAGAATCCAGAGGGTGTACAAAATTATTTTGATCATAAGAAACTCAATACAAATATCTTGCCAAAATATACATGCCTCCCACAGTCTAAGGATTTGAAGAAATGAAAATGGGCGTGCCCTCTGCTCCAACCGAGATCAAGATTTGTAAGGTGGGGCCCAGATCTGTTCACTGTCAATGGCATCAGAATCCCCTGGGAGCATGTTAAAATAAGCGGTGACTGGTCCCACCCCTGCCTGAGACTAGGCCTAGTAGGCCTGGGTGGGGCCCATCCTTCCTTGAATGCTCNATTTTGGGCTTTGGCCAGCTGCTGAGGCTCTGAGCCACTGTCCTAGGAGGGTGGCCCATCTTCTAGTATCAGAATCTGTGTACTAGTTTTTATGTAGGTTTCTGGGGCCCACCTGGTAGAACAGGCTTGGCTGGGAACAGGTCTATGTCTTTAAGCTTTACTAACTTCCTGAATGACTTGTAAAATGTTGTCTTAGTTTGAGATGATTATAGATGCTCAGAGATTTACAAACACATGAAGGAAAATTGCACAGGGAGGTCCAGTGCCTTCTCGATCTGGTTTATACCATGGTGATCTACACCACAGGCAGGTAGAACTACAGCCTGTCATCTAAGCCAGCAGGTGAAACCCGGCTCATGCAGAGAGACCATTCAGATTTTATCCAAGTATATACACACATATAAGTGTGTGTGTGTAGATATGCATGTATGTATCTATCTCTCTCTGTCGATATCATAGTTTCAGCCGCTACCGTCAAGTTGCTAATATACTCATTTCTCCTGCTTCATTCCTCAGGGAAAAAAAANCAGTTATTCTAAATCTTTTGTCTTCCCATACAAATTCTAGAGCAAGTTTGCCCATGCTTATATTCATTCTTGGTAGGATCTTGATTGCATCATGTCTGCAGGCCAGTTTAAGTAGGATCGTGCCTTTGTAGTATTCCAACCCATAAACATAGTTTGTCTCTGCATTTACTTAGGGGTTCTTAGACTTCTTTCATCAACAGTGTGTGTGTGTGTGTGTGTGTGTGTGTGTGTGTGTGTGTTGTTTGTTTTGCAATGATGTGAAATGAATCTAGGACCTCATGAGCTGGGCAAATGTTCAATCACTGGGCTCCATCCCTAGTTGGTTCTGTGTGAGTTTTCCCTAAACTTTTTGAATTTATACTTACTGTGGTAGTTTGGATGAGAATGAATTTAAAATTATGCATTCCATTTTTGTGGTCATAGGACTGTTCAGACTGTTATCTTATTTTTCTTTTATTAGTATTTTTATCAGCACGAAAAGCAATGCACTCTATGACAGCATTTTCACATCCACTTCCTTTATCCTCTGCCACTCCCTTTCGGGTCCTTCTGTCCCCTTCTTGCTGTTTCTCTTTCTCTGTCTATTATGTGTGGAAGTCTGTGCAGGCCCTAGAAGGGCATCCGATCCCCTGGAGCACTTACAGGTGGTTGGGAGCCGCCATGTGGGGGCTGGGAACCAAACCTAGGTGCTCTGCAAGAGCAACCAGTGCACCTAAGGATTGAGCCATCACACATCTGTTTTTGATTTACTAAAATGTTTCTATCCTTTTGTGTCATATTCTTAGTGGTTGCATAAGCATGCATCATAATTTGTCTTGGTCCATGAGTATGGCTGCCTTACCATGTTGAGTGACATGTACAAACCTTCCACATTCGTTGGCCTCCTTACTTCAGCTTTCTTTTCCTTCACGTATATTGATCACAGTTGATGAAACTTTATCTCCTCCTTTGGCCATCCAGTATACTTTAAGAAGTCTGTGAGCAGAGGGATAGCCTGTGATGTTTCACCCATCCTGTGGTCTTTGTTTTAGTATGTTTCTTCTGTTATCCTTCCACTTCTCCCTGGGGAATCTCCTTTAGCCTTCCTTTGAGGGTAGATCTACCAGTGATAAATTCTTAGTTGTTCTTCTTAAAATGCAATTTTTAACCTATTTACTGAAAGATACAGTCACCAGACAAATATCAGCCTGTACCAGCTAAGACATGCCAATTCCTTCTGACGCCCAGGATTTTGGCCTGTGCACGTGTACATGTTTGTGCATGTGTCCGTGTTTCTATGTGTGCATATGTGTGCACATGTGCATGGAAGTCAGAGATCAATGTTGGGTGTCTTCGTCTGTCTTTCTCAACTTTGTATTTTGAGACAGGATCTTTCCCTGAAATTGGAGCTCACTGTTTGGAAGGATTGGCTGGCCAGCAAGGCCCAAGGGATCTCCACCTCTCCAGAGTTAGGATTATAGGTGTGTGCTGTCATGCCCCGCTTTCCCCCCCATGGGTGCTGGGAATTTGAACTCAAGCTCAGAAGCAAACAGGTCAACTGAGTTATCTCTCCAGTCTCCTAGTTTCCATTCTCTCTCTGTCTCTCTGTCTCTCTGTCTCTCTGTCTCTCTCTGTCTCTCTCTCTCTCTGTCTCTCTCTCCTGCCCCCTGCACCTAACTACCTTTCCCTTCCTGCTTTGTGTGTTGTTCCTATGTGTTCTGCTCTGTCACTCTCCATCTCATTCCCTTATGACAAGGTCTCTCACAGAACCTGGAACTAAGCCACCCCAGCCATCCTCCTGTCTCCATACACTGGGATTATAGAAACACTCTGCCACACCTGGGTTCTAGGGATCTCAACTCAGGTCCTCATGTTTGCACAAGTGCTCTTACTTACCACGCTGTCTTTTGAGTATCAGTCTCCATGACTCCTAACGAGAAATCCGCTATCCTTTGTGCTGACATCCTTATAAGGAGCCGTTTTAAAGACTTCTCTTCTTTCTTTTGCGATTTTTCTCCCAGAAGCTTGATTGTGAAATGTCTTGGTGTGTGTTTCTTTGTGTTTAGCCTATTTGAGGGTCATTTGGTTTCTTGAATTTTTAACTTAGTCTTTTTTCAGACTGGGGGATTTTCAGCTTGAGCTTCCTCAGATGAAGGGATTTAAAGCACACTGAAGTCCGAGAGCCCTGCTCGGGGTGGAGGCAAGGGGTGGACAGAGTCCTGTAAGTGTTCGTTCTTGGCCGGGCATCTAGAGCCTGGTTCTCTCTCTGGTTCCCATAAGACTCCATGACACCTGCCACAGATTTTATAACAGTGTTGGTTAATGGCTGCACTGGGTTATTTTCAGTGTTCTTGGTTAAAAACAGTAAGAAACTAGTTGGTGGCCTTTCTTTCCTTGTACCACATCTGTTGAATTCCTGTGGTCCAAAGGCTTCCCTAACAATTTTGGAAAATATGATCACTTGGTTGAATATTTTCCGAGTGTCTAATAGATGCTAGATAATTTTTTTTGTTAAAAAAAGTGTGTGTGTTATATTGTGTACCTCATGTAAGTATTGTGCACATGTGAGTGTGGGAGCACATGTGTGCATGATGTGGAGGTCAAAGGCCAGTGTTGAGTGTCACCTTTAGTCACTTTCCACTTTATTTTTTGAGACAAGGACTTTTACTGAACCTGAGGCTCACAGGCTGACACTCTTCCAGCCCTGGGGTNCTGGAAGCACATGGCCACACCCAACTTTCTTTACATGAATGCTGGGGATCTGAACTCAGGTCTTCATGCTTGTGTGACAGGTACTTTGCCAATTGGGCCATCTCACGAGCCCCTTCTTATTTGTTCCCTTATTTGGTGAAGTGAAAAATAATTTTTAAATGAACATCATTTTGGCTTATGCGAAGCTGAGTTAGAATGCTAGAGCAAACTCGGCTGCTTTTTAAATGTGATTTCTCTTTTAAAATCTGACCCATGCTGCTCTGAACAGGCTACACCAGCCAGCCAGTCACACCCAGGGGTGTGTCAGCTCATACACTGGAAGCATGCCTGGAACGATGNCCCTGTCATTATTCAGCTTTGCTGTGCACAGTTAGTCTCCTGTCACAGTGCTACCCAAGCAGGTGGGACCCTGGGTCTCGGTGGTTTGAGTCCTCAGTACTTTCATAAAGATAAACCGTGTGTGTAAGTACTTCCTCCGGCCAGAGTTCACCAGCAGCAGGTGATTGGCTGAGGCTGTCCTCCACTTCACAGATGCTGTGAGTGTCTGCTGTGCTCCCTTGTACAAAGCTCAGCCTTTCGGAAGCAGGGTTAATCATTCCCATGTTCTCTCTGACATCTGCTTATTCAATCAGTGCAGAATTAGTATAAATGTTTTTGTTCTAAAATGCCAACCTCTCGTGTTTGGAAAACTCTGCCATTTCCCCTCCATCTTACTGTTGGATCTCAGGAGCCCTTGCTAGTGCATTGACATTTATCGATCTGTCTTTCCTCTCAGCCCATACGCTGCCTGAGTCAGGGACTGTGTCTTATCTGAATTTCCAGTGTGTGGGACAAGGTGGCAGTTTGCAAGTGTTGATGGGAAGCGCTTTGGTGACACTTTATCACAAATCTACAATCGCTCGCCATTGGAGCCTGCACTCTCTCTTCTCTATGTATTTACTTCTCACTTATTGTTCGCCCTTCATTCTAAACCACTGTGAGTTCTTTTGGAGGGGAGGGGTAGGAGGAATGGGTAAAAGTGCCAGATCTTAAAAGCAATTTGTTTGATCCTTCCTAGGTACTATCTTGGTCGTCGGATGTATATTGTCATTTCTGAGCCAGACATGATCAAGAAGGTGTTGGTTGAGAACTTCAGTAACTTTTCCAACAGAATGGTATGTAGTTTCTCTGTGTATGGATGGATGGGGTGGGGTCACCCTAAGATGTAAGAACTNACAGGTATGGAGGGGTGGCTTGTGATAGTTAACCTTGGTTGACAGTTTGACACAGTTATGAGGAGGGCACCTCAGCAGAGGAATTGCCTCCATCAGACTGGCCTATGGGCATGTCTGTGTGGCATTTTCTTGACGGCTAATAGATGTTGGATGCCCAAACCTACTATAGGCAGTAACATCCCTACACAGGTAACCCTGGATTATATAGGAAAGGTAGCTGAACATAAGCCTAGAAGCAAGCCAGTAAGAAATGTTCCTCCATGGTCTTTGCTTCAGTTTCTGCCTTGAGGTACTGCCCTGACTTCTATTGATAACAGAAGCTATAAGCTAAAATAACCCTTTTCTCTCCAAATTGCTTTTGGTCATGGTGTTTATCACAGTAACAGAGTGTTAGTTGTTTTATTGTTGCTGCTGTGATAAAATACTATGTTCAAAAACAACTTATAGAAGAAAGAGTTTATTTCAGCTTACAGTCCAGAGGGCTGGGTCCATCCTGGTGGAGAAGGCACAGCAGCAAGCTGTGGCCACAGAAGGAAGCTGANAGCTGACATCTTCAAACGGAACAAAAGCAGAAGAAAGCAGGAAGCGACCTTCCCAAACTGCACCAGTGACGAGGGATCAAGTGCTCAAACACGTGAGCCTCTGAGGGACGTCCTCATCTGAGCCACCACAAACAAGAAGCAAATCNCACAGGCTTCTATGGGGCTGAGGTCTCCTCCCCTCAAACTTAGCTCCCTGGTGAGCATGGGTTTTAGAGAGATGCCCAGAACTGCTTCAAAGATGACATTCACACCTAAGAAGCACTCCAAGAAAGCTAGAGCAGAAGAGAAACTGGAGTGAGCAGGAATGCTAAAGCCAGGAGAATTGGCTAAAGCTGTGTTCAAAGCCAAAGGATCCACAGGGCACAGGCCATGTGACTGAGAAATAGCAAGCAAGGTTAATAAATGCCAGCGGGAGAGCAAACTTTGAGGGTCTGTGCTTACATCTTCCTCCGGAACTGTGAAAGCTAAGGAGAGAAGACAAACAACATCAGGAGGGGAATTAGCCCCCAAGTACCAACAGCAGGAGTCGACAGAGGACCCCGTGCCAGTTCAAGTCCCCAGCCCACTTCTTGCTTTTTACCTTTAATGAAAAAATTTCAAATAGAAGAAATGGCAGTGTTTAGTGCCGCCCATATTTTCCCAAGGTGAGAAGACAGAAAATCTAACAAAGGAGGGTAGTTGGCGGGGTCAAATTAAAAAGTGTGCGTGTGTGTGTGTGTGTGTGTGTGTGTGTGTGTGTGTAAGCATGTATGTACGCACGTGTTTAAGTGTATGTGTGTGGGTGCATGCAGGCCACAGTGTGGATGTAGAGGTCAGAGAACAACCCAAGTGTTTGTCTGTTCTTGCCTTCCACTTTGTTTGAGACAGACATTCTTGTCATTTGCCGCTATATACACTGAACTAGCTGGCTGGTGAACTCTTAGGAATTCTCCTGCCTTCCCTCTCATCTTGTTGTAGAAATACTGGCATTGTAGACATGTGCTGCTGAATCTGACTTTACAGAGGTCTGTGGATCCAAACACAAGTCCTCACATGTGGCAAGTGTTTTAGCCACAGACCCATCTCTGCAGCCCCAGACTTCACTTACCATTCTTACAGAGATTGTAGGNAACACATTCATTCTTTCGTCGACTAGCTGGCAACCCTGTGCACACCTGCCTGAGACCAGACACTCTGAGGATATTAATTATAAGGAGGGAGAAGACAGCATCTCATCCTCATCTTGTGGAGCTAGCAGACCAGCGGAAACATTTGCAGTGCACATGGGGCGGCTCCCACAGTGGGAAGTGCAGGGTTATCCAGGGTTCAGGTGGGAAAACCTACTTAAGACAGCATGACGCTTGGGACAGAGTGATAAAAAAACAGGATCGTCCTGTGTTCTGTGCCTATTGAACAATACAGGGTGGGGTTTGGGTTGTTATAGAATATATGAGGAGTGGACAGATGGCTCAGCAGTTAAAAGCACTTGCTACTCTTGCAGAGGACCTGGGTTTGATTTTCAGCACCCACGTGACAGCTCCCAATTTCCTGTAATTCCAGTTCTAGGGGTTCTAATGCTGCCTTCTGACCTCTACCGGCACTGTACCCATGGGGTGCACAGACATACATGCAGACAAACACTCATACACATAAAATAAAAAAGTATATATGAGATTGAAAGTATATATGAGATTGAAATGGAGTGAGTCTGTCCATTTCACAGACAAGAAAACTGAGGCCCACAGAGGTTACAGCCCATTCACAGACTAATTTGAGGATGGGCAGAGGTATGAGGGCCACCTCCCACTTCAAGGCCAGCATTCTCTTTTTTCACTACCACAACAGGTGTCTCAGGTGACATTTCTAGATATCAAAAAGTTTAACAGAGTGATTGGCCACTCACCCTAAATCCCAAATGTGCTCATCTTCTAGCCCTAGAACACTATGCCCAGTTCCATACCCCACATGCCACTAGAAGGAAGTGACCACCTGCCGTCCTGCTTCCATATCCTTGGAGTGGCCAAAGGAATCACATAGCTTAGCTGCTTCCTGCTGCTTTGAGTATTATCATTCTTTCACCCAAAGACCCCTGGCAGACTGTGCCCTGCTGGGACCCAAGAGACCAAGCCTGATGGTTCAGCCAGACTTGTGGGCTAAGGGATGTGTGTCGAAGAGCTCAGACAGCCAAGTCATATCCAAGCAGGCAGCAAGGGAGCCCTGGGTTCCCGCTATGCTTCCTGAGCCCACCTGATCCCCTGAAGGTGACATGGGCATCAGAGTTCTGAGTTTCTGTTTGATTTCCCACCACACCCAAGACAATTGTGGGGCAGGAGACCCCGAGAGCTGGCCCTGAAGAAAGCTGCACTCTGATGGGTGTGCAAGNTGCAAACAGACCCAATGCACACATTCTAGCAGAGGCCACTAAATCAAGNTGNCCTTAGCCTCTGTCAGCTTCTCCTTCACATTATTTTTTTCCNCCCTCTTTAATTTCCTCCTCCCAAACTAGGTCCTGGCTCTAATTGCAGACTGTGGCTCATAATTCCTTTCCTCTTCTACTCAACAAACNATGGAGCGTTCAGCAGTTGAGGTCTTCCCACAAGATGGAAGAGCCCCTAGCTCAGAGACAATCCACATGTTCCAACCTGACCTCTCACTGCTCTCCAACATAAGGTGTCCCTCCAGCCACCCTGGCCTTTTAGAGGCACCCCTTACTCTCCTAGCCTGCCAGCAGATCTTTGCAAATGCCAACAATTCCTAAAATAAGAGGGACTATAACTTACGCTTANTAGCCATGTGAGCTTGAGTAGATCTAACTTCTTAGAGTCTCCTGTTCCTCCTTTGGAAACTGGGGGTGTATAAGCTACCTTACTAGGCTGTTGTTAGTTAGACAGGATCGGTCATATAAGCCGTGGCCTCTGCACAGTGCTTGGCAGGGTCAACAATTGCTCAATATCCATTGGCTGCTTTCAACTCTTCATCTCTTCTGCACCTATGCAAAACCTAGCTGTTCTTCAAGGCTCTCTTCAGATTCTGCCTCCTCCAGGAAGCCTTCCCTGCCCCCACCCATGTTTCCCCTTCTCTGTACTCTTATACTTTCATCTACCTGCATCATTTATTTTTGTAACTGACCCCATTGGAACTTCTAGCTTTTGTCCTAACTTAGTGATTTACTTTTCAAGCCTAGGGACCGTATTTTCTACATCCTCTTTATACTTTATGGTCCAAACACATAGTGACCATTATGGCATGAGTGAGTGTGAAATATCTCCCCATGAGCTCATGTGTTTGAACACTTGCTCCGAGCTGGTGCTCCTGTTTTGGAAGACTGTAGAGTTTTCAGAAGAATAGGGCTTAGATGACAGGAAATGGGTCCCTTGAGAGTAGGTCTTAGCAATCATAGGGCTGTCTATCTCAGCTTCTGGTCTACCAAGATATGAACAAGCAGCTTCAGTGAGTTGCCGCAAATTCAGTGAGCTGCTGTCACCATGATTCCCGTACTGTGATGTACTGTACACTTACACCAGGAGGACGAATAAATCCATCTTCTATAATACCTGCATGTCGGGTATTTGGCCATGACAATGAGAAAGATAAATAATACAACATCTCTTAAGAATCCAAATGGAATATGCAAATGACCATAAGTATGTCCGCAGTATGAGGTAGACCTGAACCTGGAGATTCCATAGCTACGTCCCAGCAAGGTCATTCACAAACATGTAAGAAGAACCATCATAGATTAGATCTCTAGGAAACCATAGAGATCATTTTCCATCTGGGATGACTGTGCTTGTCTTCAGCTTTGTTTATGGTCTTTAAGCCAATTCCATATTCATGGTAAAACAACCCTAGTGACTCAATTTTTTTTTAAAAAAAACAGTCATCAGAGTGGGATCTTCTCACAGGTTTTTGAAAGTCAAATTAAACCAGGTTCTGCGATTCCCTCTTTTCCATATGCTTATTTATCTGCTCAAAGAACTCCAGGAGATTAGTGAGGCGTGATTTCCCCTCACCAATGCCATGCCAGCCTTCCCTTTAATAAGCCGTGTTTACTTAAGTGTTCAGCTTTATTATACATTCACTCGGTAAACATTAAACGCTTACTCCATGCAAGCGTCTACCAAGAGGTCCCTTGTGATACAGAAACACTTCGCCATATTAGTTTGAAGCATTAAATGAAAAGGTACTTAAATAACACATAGCTTCATTTTCCACCGTTGAGAGCCTGTCGTCTCTCACGCATCCCATTTTGAGTCATGCGGATTCAAGGACAAGCTGGTGGAGAAGGGCTGTGTGAAGCTCTGGAATTTNATGTGAGCTGTGAACATCTCATGGGGACCCATGGAGCTGAGGTGACATGACAGGGGATTCTCTAACACATAACGGCTCTGAGTAAATATTGAATCAAAAAATCATTGAAAGAAGTGTTCTTTTTCAGCTGGGTAGCGAGGCATATCCTTGTAATCCCTGTACCGAGAGACTTAAGTGGGACAGTCACAAGTTCGAGGCCATCCTGAGCCATATCAGAAGGGGTGGGAGACACAATATTTTTTTTTTCAAACTCAAAATGCTAGGCTGAATAGGCTACAAATGCTCCCACTCAGGAGTTACAGCTCTCATGTCACACTTCCCCTCAGATTTTATGAGACATGTCTTGGCTCCATCTTGCCCAGATCCCTCTCTCCACCCCTGTCGGTACTCCTGGTACTCCCCAAGATGGCTCCACTAAACCTTGAACCCAGAGATGACCATTAAACNCAAATCAATCTTCTTAGTGTTTGTAGACACTCCATTGTTCCAGCAGCTTGGGACTTAGGAATTTTTACTTACGTATTTTTAATTCCTTCCTCTTGGTTATCATGCACTCAATGAACTTGAGTGTGGCTTCTTTTGTTTTTAATATCTATGGAAACAAGAGCTGAGTCTACATGAGTTGGCAGAAATGTCCACAGCTAGTGGATGGNTTTACTCTTGGGAGGGNTAAAGAGGGCTGGGCTGATCTTTAGCCTATGTTTGGTCGGTCCTGTTGAATGTGATTATGAAGATGTATCAGATCCTGTAACATGCTGCCTAGGTTCTGAGTTCTCTCCCAAAATGGGTAGCATGGAGAGGCTAGGGCTGTAGGCACACTGGTTCCTGTCTTGGCTGTTTGAATGTGGAGCAGAGGAGAGAATTAAAGCCATTGNGTATATGTGTGGAGGGGTGAGTACCAGTCCTCAGGTCCTTATGAATAGCTCAGAGACCACTTCTCTAGGGACAGGTTGAATCACAACAGTCTCATCTAAAGCAATGTGATTGATTCGGTGAGTGGTTTTATCTTGAACTATAAACACTGAGGGCCCTGGCTGCCCTAGATTTAGCCTCTCAAAGGGCCGCCTCATCCACTCATCATGTGGCTGTTAGAATCCCAAGGATGAGTCACCATGAGACCACA